>JACJUY010012245.1:0-22999 GCA_014220935.1 Platorchestia sp. MABIK | reverse complement strand
TACAGGGTTTGACTGCTAGTTAAGTGTCGGAAATACAGGGTTTGACTGCTAGTTAAGTGTCAGAAATACAGGGTTTGACTGCTAGTTAAGTGTCAGAAATACAGGGTTTGACTGCTAGTTAAGTGTCGGAAATACAGGATTTGACTGCTAGTTAAGTGTCGGAAATACAGGGTTTGACTGCTAGTTAAGTGTCAGAAATACAGGGTTTGACTGCTAGTAAGTGTCAGAAATACAGGGTTTGACTGCTAGTAAGTGTCAGAAATACAGGGTTTGACTGCTAGTTAAGTGTCAGAAATGCACGCTTTGACTGCTAGTTAAGTGTCAGAAATACAGGGTTTGACTGCTAGTTAAGATTCAATGAAAATTCAGTCTCAAAAACGCGCAGTCCGAGACACGGCAGAAACAAAGAAAATTAAAAAATGCAATAATTTTTTTTTTCTGTGTTCAGTTCTCAGGACAATAATGGAGCGCAATTTCAGAGATGTTGAAAATCAGCCCGCATGCTAACACGTGCATCTTCGTTTAGCGTAAGTTGCTCCTTCTTTAACACGTTGACTACGATTGCCCCGTCCGTAAGGTAGAATTGGTTAGGTTGTAAGAAACACAATTGGGAAATCGATTTTGCGGCTCGAATAAGTTTCCATCGTTTATAAGAAATGTAAAAAATATAAGTGGACGATATTTGCTCTGGATGATAAAATTTCTTCAAAAGGATGTCGCGAAATGGTTGAAATGTTTTTCATTTACATTGGTGCATAAATGATCAATTTACCTAGTGTTATGTATTTGTCCCAATACGTAGTCAACGTGTTAATGAAATACCCAAACTCAACACGTTAACCGCCATAGATTCAACTAAAGTTCGATATTCAACTCGAATTTAGTCAACTGTAGGAAGCAATTTTGAAAATAGCAAGCGTTAATTGGATCGTGCCTTGATTTAGTTTTGATTGATTAAGCATTTATGAAATTTGAGTTTGTTACTACTGGTCGGTCAGCAGCATTGTGAAAATTGGCTCATACGTCTGTGAGCGTGTTAATTCATTTATTTGATGTCATATGAGAACTTCAAGTATTTATGTTTCTATACAATACTTCTTCTTATTTACTTCAGAATGGGTTTCTTTCGCACAAAAATGTTATTCTCTACCAAACATCTACATACGAAGAAGCGTCTAGTATTTTCTCTGATATTGTCTAAAATATTTACATAAAAAGAAAGGAAATAATAGAAATCAGTTTATTCTCGATAAAGTAAATGAATAATTTATACATGCATAAAATTAGATTTTAAAATTTCTCAACATGAAGATCCTTGGTGGGTAAACGCATAGGTATCAGAATAGCCATGTAACTGGTTGAACAAAAGATTCAGAGAGTAAAATGAAAATGCATTCCCTGGGTTAAATTGATCTAAGTTTGGGAGAGCCTATTGATGTGCGTAGAAAGAATACATTAAGAAATTGCTGAAAAACGCTTTGAAATGTAGTTTTCACTTACATTAGTGCATAAATTTTTTAAAAAAGAAAAGAGAAAATAAAAGAAAAAGTTTATTTTTTATAAGTTAGGCTTCTGCGATTGATATTACTGACAGTATAATGCAATAGGTTCTGTATAATGAAAAATAGGTTCTGCAAGGAAAACTAATAGGTCAACATGTGGGAAACTTGAAACTATCATTTCGTGTGTACATACCATTAAGTACTTAGTAACTAGCTCGGAGATTTTGTTTTGCCGCACAATAAATTTGTGAAAGTTTCTGCATAATTAAATGGCTCAAAAAATTCCCGAGAAAACGGGAAAGAATTACTGCACAAAGCTAACAAGGACAATTGTTAACTACTCGCATAGAATAGCGAAATCAACATTTACGTTGATGAACCAATACCTCAGTGCCATGAATTATATACCAATAATATTAATGTACACTCTAATGCATACTTCCTCATTGATGCTTTCAGGAGATTAAAATCGTTATAATATGCGAAAACTTTCCGAAATGTATCAAAAATTTCATTTGATATCAGAAAAAGATTTCGTTAGACGTTCGTTGTGTCCTAGTTGTTGTGTTCATTAAAAACTTGTATTTAGGCTTGTGTGTAATTTTTGTGTTTATTCAATTCTTGTCGTATTTTAGTTCCAGTGTTCATCGAAGGTTAGTCGTGTTTTAATTCTTGTGTCTATTAAATGTTTGTCGCATTTCAATTCTAGAGTTTATCTAATGTTGGTCGGATTCACGCTTGGTAAAGTGTTTATTAAATGTTTCACGTGTTTTTGCCAATGTAAGAAAGCCATTAACTGTTAGTCGTATTTCATTTTTTGTGTTCATAAAATGTTTGTCCTCGTCTACTCGTTGCGTCCGTTGGCTCTGGGAAGGAGCGTGACAGACACGGGCGAGAGGGGGGCGAGGAACAAGAAGTTGCCCAGCGTCAAGGTGCCGCTCGAAGCCACATCGAAGGTTCGTAATATCTGAAATGTGAGGCCGAAATTAATGCAATTCTGGTTTCAAAAATAAATTCGTGACTACTTTGTCGATTAGGACGCCTCGTATGGTACGTTTGTCTAAAGGCGTCTTTTATTAAGAAATTTTAAAACCCAATATGCTGTCATGCATCTCACATACCTACTTTTTTCGAAGTAAACGGTTTTTCTTTTTTTCTTTCTTTACGGGTTTCCAGCACTTAAAAATTTGACTGCGACGTGAGCCACCGGTGGTCACCTGGGGAGTTTTCATAATGGTGCTGACCGACCAGTAGTTGTCAACTCAATTTCCATAAATACTATATCAAAAGTAAATGAAAGCTCGATCCAGTTACATAATGTTTGCTTCTTTTAACCTTGCTTCTTTTAACACATGGACTGCGATGGGTTAAACTGGAGTTCAATCTCCAATATTTTTAGTAAAAAGTTGCTAAACAATTTATAAATAGCAAACATTAACAGGGTAAAATAAATACCATTTATTTAAAAAGATTGTTAATAATTTTCAAACGAACCATTGATGGGTCGTTTTGCAGCTGGAAAAACTTAAGCGCGACCCACCGGTGGGTCACACAGCAATGAATGTGTTGATTAACTTTAAATTTAAGTTGAGTATAAAACTTTAGTTTTACCTGCCGCAGTCTGTGTTTAATGAAAACTTTACTCTTTCCAAAAATTTAAGTTGTTCAACAACCTGAACAACTACTCTTAAATGTTGATATTTGTTTTGTGGATATTTAATCTAAAAGAAGGGCAATATATTCTTGGAAATTACTTACAATGCAATCGAGATAGTACACACAGACCTACTCACTGTATTGTAGATGATTTAAAATTAATCCTTAAAAAGAATCCCATGTATATTCTCATGCATTTTCTTAAACAAAATCTGTGTTTAGAAAATGTTGATTCGACTAGGACTACTGTAGCTTTAAGCTAAGTAAGTTTTCGTCTAAACGATAGATTTATATGAAAGTGCTTGTATAATTTTGAGCATCAATGAAAAAAGTTATAAGCCAGGGATGATCTCTCATAGATAGAGTACAAACTGTTAGAGCCTTAACACTTTTTTTAGTCTAAATTGTCTAAATTGATTTAAATTTCTACTAATTGCATGAAGGATGCAATTGTCGCATTTCGGTATTTTTGAAAGCTACCAGATTGAAGAAATTGAATTCAATGTCCAAACCCTCAAATTCATGGAGTTACTCTCACAAGCCTCGCAAAATTGAGGGTAATCATAATAAAATGTTGTGCAATCACATCCTTGAATTTCTGATGTCGCAAGTTTCTTTGAGTTCATATGAGAAAAAGGGTCGTCTTTTTATTTTCATTTTGAGTAGTTTAGAAACATCATCTGAATAAGTGCTTATTTCAACTCATTGTTCAAATCGTATATAATGCACCGCTGTACATTATTTAGGAAGACGACATAAAGGAAGTTTACAAAATCGTTGAGTTAACAGGAATTTAATTGAATTTCTAAAGCTTTTTTGAACCAGACTCATTAAAGACTTTATTCTGATGTCACTTCTCCGGTAATTATGAGACTTGAATTTCTGTGTTGAGTAAATCAATTGTATCACTCAAGTAAATTGACGATGCTAGGCAGCTTTATCGCTGTTCTGTTCTGAGTAGTCTATGATGCAATTAAAATACCGCTAATAAACAGTATCGTGTGTTGATAGGCTTTAAACGATAAATGGTAATAACAATCATGGATATTTTTAAAGACACACTCTGCTTTGCATAAGTACAGGATTGGATCATTCCAGTTTAGTGAAATTGCATTTTCAACATGAGCATGCGAATAGAAAAATGTAGAATCACTTTCTTTCCTTCAAATGAAATCTCTACTTTCCTCGCAGCCTAAAGAAAAATAAAAAAACTAATTGGAACTTTTGTGACTTTCGCACTCCGATTGCCTCGGGTATGACGAGAATTCTTTAATCAATATCTACAACAAATTAAAGTGCAATGAATATGAAATAAATTTTTATACCTTGACTGGTAGGTACCACTGAAGTTTAAAATTAAACCCAAATTTAAAGTGAATTATCGTAAACAATGTTAGCAAACATTAACTGGATCGTGCCTTCATTTAGTTTTCATTAAGTATTTATGAAAATTGAGTTTTAGACTACTGGTCGATCAGCAGCACCATGAAAATTCCCAACGCGTCTCACTGGCGGCTCATGTCCCCGTCAAAGTGTTAAGCAAAATCTAAAAGGGGTGAAAATGTTTACCTTAGCCAGGGCGGCGTACATTTCGCACTCAGCAAGGCGTTTGCCGACACACATCCGTGCGCCGAAGCCGAAGGGTTTGACAAGGAAGTGATTTTGCTTCGCTTGTCGGGCCAAGGTTGCGTATTCCGTTTCTGAGGAAAATAAAATACAGGAAAATTTACTTATTTGCAATCGTTAAAATTGAATGCATTATTGCCGGATGCTCTATTGAACGATGGAAAAATCAATAGGAATGTTTTCTTTCGAACATCAATACGTTTTATTGTGAATACTATGTAGTGTACACGACCCGTCAAAAATGACGGGATTCGCAATTTCATTGAGAAAAATCTTCCAGATATGAATGACGCACAAAAATATCCATCCTAATAGCATCCGCGATTAAAATATTCATGTACTTGTGAATCGGTGAAATTCGTATCACAGATACGGTCATTAAGCATCCTTAAAGCGGCCCATCGACCATCAATTAAATTGTCAATATAATTGTCAGTGATGAATATTGACAATTTAATTGATCGTCTGTGGGCCTGATTGACGACCGTCAATTAATTGACTCAATGTATTGACGCAATCAAATCAGTTTGATTTTTATTGATGGTTCGTCAATATATTGAAACATTCATTTTGACGTCAATATATTGCGTCAATATTTCATTCTTCGCTCTGAAAGTCGTAACGTATACACCTGGGAATACTGGGAATTTAATTGTTGCGTACACGCGCATTTGGTACTTTTGCATGCTGGAGGACGCTGCTATAAATAAATACCTGGTACTTTTTACTTCTATGTGTTATTATACTACATTATAAATGTAGTTAACTTATTTTATTTATTATTGTTAACCTACTTATTAAAATTATCTTGAGAAGTAAAAACTTGGTACTTCAATGGAGTGACCAGATGCAACAGTTCATAAAATGATGTAGTGGTCATTCAAAGATAGTTCTTCAAATATTCTGGTTCATTTGCACGTAATTCCTTGAGCAATGCGTCGGTTCCGAGAAGTCTTCCGCTGTCTTCAATGCATAAAAACGGTGAAGGAGTTTTGAAACTTCTATTTACAGTGCCCTCTTTAGAGCACGAGCAATCATTGATTTTGTAAAACTATAAATAAAAAATAATATGCAAAATTTGATTTTGCAACCATTGAACTGCAATTATTATTGCACTCGGAGTTTGCCCCGAAACACTACTGAGGATCTTCATCGGGAAATTCTCAATTTACCTCTCATTTTTTCTTTTCATGAGGTATGGTAGTAATTTATTTTATCACTGAGCACAGAGCGACCAGCAAGCATTAGATTATAAACCAAAAGCAACATCAGCGTAGAATAACTTTAATTCTCTAGTTACGTGTAGGTACATCAGTTTCACTCAGAAATTTAGGTCTCAAGTCGAGTATTTGCTAACCTCCCTTGAGTTAGATAGGGCTTTGAATAAAATTCTCATAATCAGATCATGCGATGTACTCTAAGAATGATGATTCATCATTGCAGTTTTCATCAGTTTGACTTCTATTTTCATGTTTGGCCGAATTCAATTAGTTCAGCTACAACCATTGACGTATATATCCGCTCAACACTTACACGGTAAATTCAACCAAACTCTCGCTAGTCATCAGCAGAAGAGATAATTCAACAGAAACCCTTACCAGTTAACAACAGAAAGTAGAATTAAACGAAAACCCTTACCTGTTAACAGCAGAGGAAAGAATTCAACCCAAACCGTCAACGTCCGAAGAGAGAATTCAACCACAACTTTCACCGTCCAAAGAGGGAATTCAACCACAACTTTCACCGTTCGAAGAATTTCAACCAAAACCCTTACCTGGAACTAAGGAAAGAATTCAACCTAAAGCTTCACCTGTCAACAACAGAGGAAAGAATTTGACCGAAGATCTCACCTGTTAACAACTAAGGAAATAATTTGAGAGTAAACCTGACCACTGAAGGGCCAAGTGCCGAATGCCCGAGACCAACCCTCACCTCCGGAGACCCGTTCAGGCAGCCACCTCTCCGGGATGAACTCAAGCGCTCTGTCGAAGTAGCGGTCGTCCCTACAGCCTGCCCGGGTCTTAGCGATCAAGGGAGTCTGCGAGTCAAAGTTTAAATTTGCTAAGTAAACTGTGGATCAAATTCAAAATTAATTCAATAGAGTTACATACAAAATTAAAATTAAATGCAGAATTTGGAGATAGTTATGCCGCAGTGGGTTTTTAAGGGCTAATGCTGAAGTTTGTACTAGAAAATAATCAGAACGGTCTTCGTGAAAGTTGAACACGCAAGTCTATGTTTTCGAAAAAGCTCTACATTTAAGCAATATGTAAAAAATTCGGAAATTTTGTGAAAAATATAGTCAAGCTGTATAAATGCCAGGATGGTATGCACCATCCAGATTTGTTGTTAAATTGGACTTATAAAATAATGTCTCAGATTTTAACTTTGCAAATAAAATTTGTTCCAAGAACTCCGAAAACCGTATAAACAATATAATGAAATTGATACCTTCTCAGATTGATACATCGATGCCAATCCAAATTGATATCCAGCATCTAGATTTCTTACTTGATGAGCATACTGAAACGACTTTCCAGATCGGTATTTTATATCAAGGTTTGTTGCTAGACTCACATTGTGAAATCCATGCATTTTCAGAAAAATATAATTCATCCAAACTGGAATCACGAGGCCGATCCAGGACCATATCGACGTCATCAGACAATGCAACAATACACCAACCCAACATGCGAGCTCGTGTCATAGTACACGTCCTCTTATTTCAAACCGCGATTATATTAATAATTAAAATGGGCTCAAATTACAACAGAAGACTTGACCTCAAACCAAACGTACGTGGGCTGGAATGTTGTATCCTGCAAGCTCGATGTCCCGAGGAAGGATCCTGATCACGCTCGGGATGATGGGTGTGATTCTGCAAAAAAATGATACATGCTTAATGCGATAATACAATGTCATTTGTAATTTGCAAACATCATGTCATTCATAATTTGCAAACATGATGTTAATTATAATTTTCAAACATGATGTCATTTATAATTTACAAACATGATGTCATTTATAATTTACAAACATGATGACATTTGTAATTTGCAAACATGATGTCATTTATAATTTGCAAACATGATGTCATTTATAATTTGCAAACATGATGTCATTTATAATTTGCATACATGATGCCACTTATAATTTACAAACATGATGTCATTTATAATTTGCAAACATGATGTCATTTATAATTTACAAACATGATGACATTTGTAATTTGCAAACATGATGTCATTTATAATTTGCAAACATGATGCCACTTATAATTTGCAAACATGATGACATTTGTAATTTTCAAACATGATGTCATTTGTAATTTGCAAACATGATGTCATTTATAATTTACAAACATGATGACATTTGTAATTTGCAAACAAGATTACATTTGTTATTTGCAAACATGATGTCATTTATAATCTGCATACATCATGTCATTTATAATTTACAAACATGATGACATTTGTAACTTGCAAACAAGATTACATTTGTTATTTGCAAACATGATGTCATTTATAATTTGCAAACATGTCATTTATAATTTGCAAACATGTCATTTATAATCTGCATACATCATGTCATTTATAATTTGCAAACATGATGTCATTTATAATCTGCATACATCATGTCATTTATAATTTGCAAACATGATGTCATTTATAATCTGCATACATCATGTCATTTATAATTTGCAAACATGATGTCACATGATGTCAATTGATGTCATTTATAATTTTCAAACATGATGTCACATGATGTTAATTGATGTCATTTATAATTTTCAAACATGATGTCACATGATGTCAATTGATGTCATGAAGCCCAGTCAATTGGATGCACGGTCTAGTTCAAACACCAAGCTTTAACCCTCGAACAACTCTTTTATAGAATTGAATCGTGTAAAACTGATGTCCAGTGCAGTGCAAAGCTCTCATTTTCAACAGAAGCTAAATTAACGTGACGGAACAAAGTAGTATTGGATATCCTCGTCTAATTATGTGTGTTACCGATGATTCGATATACAGGAGCATGGTTTGTAAAAATGAAACGGTGCTCAACCTTTACATGCATAAAGCGAAAAGTAGCCTAGGAAAAAACAAGCGGAGAGAAAGAGTGTTACCGAACCCTCGTCGTACAAGTGCGTGGCTTATAAAAATGAAACGGTGCTTGACCCTACAATGCATAACACTAAAAAGTAGCCTAGGACAAACAACCAAAGAGTTCAAACTCAAAACACTAACCTATGGCCTTCCATTACGACAGCCCTGAGGTAGGGCGCCGAGTCGATGACCTCCTGCGTCACATCTGCGTCAGGAGAACTGAGGACCTCATCGAGTTCTTTTTGAAGGCGTTTGGCCACGAGAGGCTCCTGGCCGAGGCGGTGGAGCAGCAGCACGAGGCTTGATGCCGTCTGCGCTGACAAAAAAAGGCTATTTTCTCTACAAAGCTGTTAATTTCGCGGAAAATGGAGCTATGCGAGTGATAAGTGGCCCAATTAAGTGGCATGATGAGGCTTTGCCTCAGTGGCATGTTCGGGCAATTGGCTCAAGTGGCATGTTTGGGCAAATGGCTCAAGTGGCATGTTCAGGAAGTGGCTGAAGTGGCATTTTCGGGAAGTGGCATTTTCGGGAAGTGGCTCAAGTAACATGTACGAGCAAATGGTTAAAGTGGGATGTTAGGGAGGGGGTTTAAGTTGCATGTTCGGGAAATGGTTTGAGGGACGTGTTCGGGCAGATGGCTCAAAAGGCATGTTCGGGGTAATAGCTCAAGTGACATGTTCGGGCAAGTCGCTCAAAAGGCAAACTCGGGTAAATGGCATACAAGGTCTAGTGATTCAATTAAATGGTGTGCTCAAACAAATGCCCCAAGTGACATACTCGGGCAAGTGGGTAATTTAAATGATATATTTGGGCAAGTAGCTCGAGCGTCATGCTAGGACAATTGACTCATATTTAGGCGAGAAAAACAAAACAAACATCTGCATCTTAGGATGCTTTATTTCCAATCAAACCTGATAATCTTGAGCATTGGTTTTTCAAATGCCTTATAACTAACACTATATATTGGACACCATGACGGTTTCCCCCGTAGAGCCGGTACCCATTTCCGACACCTGGGTTGAGTGAGGTATTGTGCTTGAGCTTTCCCTCATAACCAACGGGGAAAATCGCCGCGCCAGCACCGGGATACGAACCCTCGACTCCTACATGCAGGGGCGATGCCTTAACCACTGTGTCAGCCTATTTTGAGTTTCTTGTTTTGTTTTAGGATACGTCACGAAACGAATATCCTCTAAAGCCATTATCATCAGCGATAAGGAATGATTTCACGCACAGTTGTAAGTCAAGAGCGTAATGCACTTCAGAATTCAGGTTTTCGTAACTCAACCGCAGGTGCCATCCTTGTACAAAAGGATTCATGAAAACTCGTTATGGTACCGCTTAGATTCATACCTTTTTTAGAGAAAGTCTATTGTATTGCTATTAGTATTGAAGTATTAAAGTCCATTGCTATTAAATTTTCAATAGTACTACGACATAGAAGCCCAGAACTTTATCATGACATAGACGCTAAGAATTTCATTGACTTTTTGTAGGTGTGGTCAAGCATTTCAATTTTAATAACAATAATACTAACATTCAAACATGCACTTGAAGCTCACCGTCGTAACGCCAGCGGAAAAGGAGTCCAGAATAACGGTGTTGGCATCTCTAGCATCCAGATCTTTGACACCAGAGAACTTCTCCAGCACAGTTGACGCTGGACACTCGCTGGAAGCACCCTTCAGCTGGAGGCGCGTGCGAGTGTCCGAAATGTGCCTCGAGCCAAGCCTGGAAATGGAAGCATGTATTAGCATAATGAGATAACTTGTGAACGCTTAATCCCATAGCACAGCTATAAAGTTCCGACCTGCAATGTATCGAAGGATTTTTGGCTGATAACAAATTATATGCTTATTGAGTCACATGCTCAACAGGACCTATATATTTCAGTACATTTGCACTTTGAAACAATTTACTGACCGAAGAGATTAACTGGAGGAGGAAGCAACAATCGCTGCCGGCACCGATAGTGATATTTAAATTACACATTTGAAATTTTGAAACATGATTTTGAAACATGGGGTTTTGCGATCGCTGGACCAGGGATCGAAGGCTTCTAAGTAACTTCTGCACTGACAGACATACCATGTGGTTTATCGGCGAAGTAATTGTAATCTTTTGGCGATATTGTGTCATCATCATCAATCCGTATAACTTTTTTATTATACAAGCTGAGATTCGAGATGAATGGTAAAAAAATAGAAGTAGCAGAAACATATTATTGGAATTAAAGGCTGTGAAGAAGTGATAACCCAGTGAGGATCTCCCAGCAATCTTTTTTTACCAACTCAATTGGTCTATTTCTAATATGTGTTGATTGGATCTACCAATAGCTAGAATTTATTTGCGGTAGTGAACAAATAAAGTAGATGCTTTTTAAGAAAGTGAAAGCATTTGAGGTAGTTTCCTGCGCATGATGGAGATTTATGATTTGTTGTACATTAAAAATTAAATGTAGGGAAAATTCGTTTGCAAATTTCACATGTAAATCGGACATTTTTCTTCCCATCCCTAAAGGATTGTCCAAAAGATCTATTCTGCTATAACGGATTATCAACTTTCAATAATGACGTGCAATTCCAAAACACCATTCGCATGTTTAAATTTCTTCATGTTCATAGGCAATTCTTGTCTTCGTTAACGAGAATGGAGAAATCATGATTATACAAACAGTACAAACAACTCGCGCAAACAATTTCTTCAATACAACTCGTCATACACACTTGAAAACAGCATCGTCGACTTCTGCAAATCTTCTGTACTTGGGGAAGATGCTGGGCCAAATTTTCCACACATTGGAGCCAAGGCGAATGTCTGCCATGAGCTGGAACTGCCGGAGCGCGAGGGCAGCGAGGGACAGCGCATCCGCTGGAGGCTGTTGCTGCAGCGCTCCCAGCTCTGCGCCGAGAGCGGCGCGCCATATAACTGGGGTGAGCAAATTTAAATTTATTATTCATAAGAAATTCTTGTCTTTTATAACGAGTGTGGAGAATTCATGATTATACATACAAAAAATATGCGCAACCCGTTCTTAAATATGAACGCGAACAATTCCTTCAGCACAATTAGTCACAAACACTTGAAGACAGCATCATCGACTTACTGCAAATCTGACCGAGAGCGTGACCTCGGTCAAAGAACAGGGGTGGAAGATAGATGCAAATGTTTATGTTTGGGTTGTATTACATTGGGCTGATTGGGTAAGTTCTGCTAACTCAATCTCTGATTAACGTATAATCGAATCCCTTTTCATTACCCGCTTAAAACCCGATCTAAACGATAAGCAGTCGTTATACTCATGAAAAATAGCTTCTGTTTAGCAGTTCACCCTCTTTTTGTGTTGTTTTTCTTCAGTTTATGAATATATTTTTCAGCGGGCTTTTTTCGACCTTGGGGTCGAAATGTTCGTTTTTAACAGAAATGTATTTAAAGCGATTGTCTTTGCGATAACCTTCATTTCAAAGTTGAATATATATGCACTGAGGGGCAGTTTATATTTTGCATATTCGTATCTAATATTGCAATCGATTCCTGCAAATTGTTTTAAAATTACTTAAGTCAAAGAACAGGGGTGCAAGGTAAGACGTGTATGTACTAAGGGACGGTTCATATATTGCATCTTTATATCTAATTCTCCAAGCGAGTCATGCAAACTGTATTATAGTTTCTCAACCATGAGGAGACGTCATGTGCTTTGGGACGGTTCATTTCTTGCATCTTCATGTCCACTATTGCAATCGAGTCATGCAAATAGTTTTATAGTTTCTTAACAATGAGGAAACGTTTTGTACTGCGGGACTATTCATATCTTGCATCTTTCTTTCATATTTTCATATTTATTGATCACTTTAATATTACATTCGAGTCTTGCAAATTATTTTCAAGATTCTTAACCAAGGAGATTGAAGGAAAGAGTGAGTGTATAAGTACAAGTGAAGTGCATATGCGCAAGGGTGTGGTACTTTACATCCAGGGTATACATATGTGATTGAGGAAGATACAAATGTATACAGTAATAACAGTATCCGATAGAAGGTGGTACAATTGTGCACTTAGAGATGCATCCGTATATAGTAGGGAGGTTACATGTGTACAATGTGAAACCGAAGTTTAATGA
This sequence comes from Platorchestia sp. MABIK, assembly GCA_014220935.1. Taxonomy (NCBI): domain Eukaryota; kingdom Metazoa; phylum Arthropoda; class Malacostraca; order Amphipoda; family Talitridae; genus Platorchestia; species Platorchestia sp. MABIK. The sequence goes on along the minus strand of JACJUY010012245.1, from coordinate 9,986 downwards.
GAAATGGCATCTATATACTAAGTGAGACAGATATAAACACTTGTCAAAATAGAAGATACGTTAATACGAGGCGATTTCAACGCTGTGGAAGGTTGACGTCAGAAGGGTGGGCTGAAGATGATCATTAATCAGCTCATTCGAAAGGCTCAGCGCTCCTTTGGGATCAGTATGATTCTTGAGGGGCTCCCTGATAGTGTCTACCTTCGTTCGTATGCCTTGGGGGAGCTATACGCTCCTTAGTGATACCCCCAGCAGCCCCTCAAGAAATCAGAAGCACTTGCTAATGGAATCTGTTGTGGGTTTTAATTTGTCACTAAGGCGGGATTTTAATTTCACTTCGATTTCTCGTGGGAAAAGAAATCTGCTCTAGGTTAAAGCTATGCAGCTGTAGTGGGTGAATAGGTATCAGTTGAAGGTTCATGTTAACCAAGTGAGGGTAAATATATGGAAAGACTGAAGAGATATGTTCTAAGGGCAGATATGTAGCTATGCACAAAGAGAAAGCATGTAGGTTCTAAATGATGGCAGAAATGTACAAGGTGAGAGGACCTATTATATTCATGTAATATTAGGGCTTGGTATTTTTACAATTACCTTCAGCCCCGTACCGCACCATCCACCCTCTGAAGTCGTCTATGACTAGAGCGTTGCCATTAGACTGCCGCCAGAGGGCGCTGCGGAGTTGTTCAGCCACGGCGCTCACGTGCGCCATCAAGTATTGGGTCTGCTTTGGCCTCAGCAGCACGGGACCGACTTTCTGGCGCAGCTCGTACCATTCGTCTCCCAGTCTGGTAAAAATGTAATCCTTTATTGAAGGTTCAGGGGAAAATTCGCGAAATAGTTAGAGAGTTCTATATTTTCTATTACGTTATGAATGTTTTTCAGCAGAAATATGACAGAAAACGTATGGGTCACTGGAACTCGTCTGGATGACAGTTCTCTTAAATAAACACCACTTTAATACTACGCTATTACTTTAATATGATATTCAAGTTCTACCATTGCAAATTTTCGAATGAATCAGCAGTTGATAAGTTCTATTTTTCATGAGTTACTCTACTCTGAATTCGCCTGCGGAATTTTAATTTCCTCAAAGAAGCTAAGAAAGAAACTCACAAATAAAATTGCTTGAGAATGAAAACGACAGAACTTACTGTTGAGTTGATAAATCCATCCCTGTAGTCAACTCAACCGTAAATGATCGAGGACGATTGACACCAATGCAGCGTTACGAGCCACAGCGTATCCTACCTACGAGAATAGCTCCCCATTTAGCAACTGAAATTACATCTTTGAAAAACCGTGCGGGTCAACTCATGATATCGCATTATCCTGAAAATTTTGGTTGCGGTCTGACATGACTGGATACTATGTTCACTTCAATATTACTGTGAACGAGAAACCTGTTTTAAGGAAGTTGTATAGTGTCGACGTAATGTAGTCAACGAAATTCAAGAATACATATTCATAAAGTTATCAACAATATCTCCATAGCAACCCAAAAGAGATGGGGCAAAGGATTCAGGTTTCGATTTCATAAAGTTATCAGCTAAATCTCTGAGCTACTCTACTCTAAATTCGCCCGCAAAATCTCAATTTCCTTAAAGAAGCTAAAAAAGAAACCCACAAATAAAATTGCTTGGGCATGAAAAAGACGGAACGTACTGTTGAATTAAAAAATATCAGGTTGTAACAGAAGTTCTGCCCATTTTTTAATTTGAAATAAAGTGAAAATCCTGTCAAAAATATATTTATTTTGTCTTCAACATAGTCATTATTTTTATTGATTACATCTTCCCATCTTGCCGTAATCTCTCTAATTCCATCTTCATAGAATTTAGCCAGTTTGGACTCAAAAAAAGAAACTACATAGTTTTATTTCGACCTCTTCTCTTGAAGTAAGCTTTTGTCCCATTAAATGATTCTGTAAGCTCCTGAAAAGATGAAAATCGGTTGGTGCAATATCGGGAAAATATAGTGGGTGATGCATGACTACCCAGCCAAATTCTTCAATGAGATTTTTGGTTGCTCTTGAAGTGTGGGGTCTGGCATTGTCATGGTGCAGAATCACTTCTTTTCGATTGATCAAAGAAGGCCGGTTTTCCTGTAAAACTGCTTTTAAACAAGTTAGCTGCTGACATTAAACTTCAGATGTAATTGTTTGATTGTCACTCATTAGTTCATAATAAAAAATTCTCTTCAAAGTGTCTTTGAGTGTTTTTGCTGCTGACCTTGCCTTATTGCCTTTATGAAATTCAAACAGTAAAATATGCCTGAGATGCTCTTTACTTGGATTGTACATTAGGGCTAAAAATATATATTCATTACGATAATTATCACATAATCTGAAAGAAGAAATATCATTTTACTAATTGCCATAGATAAGCACACAACATTAACAAGCTAAATTGAAGTGATCGTGCTCTAAACATATAGCTCAAAAATTGGACAGAACTCCTGTTACAACCTGATACATCCCTTGAATGAAACGATTATGACTCACGATTCAGCGAGACCAACGGTTGGATAAACTTGCGGGTTCTGTCTCCTTTTCCACACCAGCGCTTCGTTGATGACCCTGTAGGGCCGAGAGCCTTCGTTTCTGAACACTTTTTCTATATCCTTCGGGCGGTGGAGGCTGACAAGCGTTGTTCCACCACGGCGCTCTTTGTATATTGGGCCGTACCGGCGGTACAGGTCTGTAAAAGGTTACTTGGTTAGTACTGGCGGTACAGGTCTGTAAAACGTTACTTGGTCAGTACTGGCGGTACAGGTCTGTAAAACATTACTTGGTCAGTACTGGCGGTACAGGTCTGTAAAACGTTACTTGGTCAGTACTGGCGGTACAGGTCTGTAAATGTTAGCTGGTCAGTACTGGCGGTACAGGTCTGTAAAACGTTGCTTGGTCAGTACGGGCGGTACAGGTCTTAAAAGACAATTTTGCTCTAAATAAAAATTCAAAATTTCTATTTACTCATCATGGAGGCTCTTGATACTCGATAATTTTTCTTGAGTAATCAGACTAATGAATTGGATGTTCAAGTTTAATTTAATGTCAGAAAATTTTTTTCTGACATGAGAAAACTTATGCAAGCATTGGTTTTTGAGAGATACATAATTGTGCACTTATAACGTTTTATTTTGGAATAGTTGATTTTAAAATTTGATTCATAAAAATAGATTAACGTGCCAAGAATTTGATTCATATTAGTGAATTCCAAATGGCACTGCGTCGATATAAGCGACGAAAAATGTAATTGACGACAATTGAACCATGGAGTGGGCAATTAATTTTTTCCATAAATTTTCAATAAATAAAAAATGTTCAACCAAGCCATCATGAATAAATCAAGTAATTACTATCGTGAAGTTTGAAAAACTGGGATGTAATTTCATTTACAGAATGAAATATGCCTGACTTCTTTTATCAGCTCACAATTAAGTGACTCATGTATTTAGGTTTATTGGAATTAGAGGATGCCAATCAGGAACATCCGTCGTATAACAAATATGCCTCATCAAAATGCACATGAATTCTTGTGCAGCGGTGTAAAAATATGCTTTTTTATTAGAGAGGCGTAAATCAAGAGACAGGATTTGCACCAGCAGTTATTTCAGAACGTACAAATTTTTTTCAAAAGATATAACTCATCAAAATGCACAGGAATTCTAGTTCTGCGGTGAAAAAATACGCTTTTTATTAGAAAGGAGCTAATCAAGAGACAGAATCTTCATCAGCAAGAACAGAATTTTTTTTCTCGAAAAGTTTACCTTCATCAGCGATGTGAAATGTGTGCCGGCTGTAGGGTCCAAATGCGGAGTACATCCATGAGGTGCCAATCCAGGGTAGGCATTTGGGTCCAGGGATGTGTTCGATCGACTTTAAACTTGACCGTGAGTGTTTATCAGATGAAATAGTAGAAACATTTCGAATCATCGATGTGCTTATTCGCTGTGTCAAAAAAAGGGCATAGACACTTTTGAACTTGGGTGCTGTAGTGAACGTTTTTGAGTGGGATAATATTGTTTTCGATTTCATTCTCATCAAAATATGAAACGACGAGACATTAAATACACACAACCAAAAAAAGCTGGCTGCAGTTTGTTCGTGATATTCTTTCGGATGTAGTTAACGCACCAGATGATAGATGCGAAGACTTTTTGAACGAAATTGAATGCGTGGGGCTTCTGGTTGTTCCCCAACCAACAGAAAGAATATTTGGCGCCCAATGGTTAGGGAGAAGATTGAGTAACAAGATATGTTGATAAATGAGGAAAGAATTTTTGAGGCACGATAGAAAAGAAAACTGTAGTCTCTAACCTGCACTTGTATAAATTTGTGCTGAAATAGAAGTCGATCCCCGTATTTCTGTGAATAAAAATGTAAAGTTAAACACAAATTTTAAGTGCATGAATTACTTTCATGCACAAGTTTGCGAACAATCACACTGACTGATGTAACGTTGCCTCAAACGCTGTTATAGAACGCATCCAACCATGTTCTGTAAAGTTATAAACATAAAAAAGCGGTGTGACGGAATTCAGTATTTCCCACAAGTTTACATCGCCTAAAATAATTTTTCAAGTGATCTTTATAAAATAGTATCTGTTGAGCATGACATATGGTAAACTCCAGGGGAAATGAACCTCACATTGAATACCTCCTGCTTTTATTTCAGTGGAGTATGTAAAAAACTCTACGGGAACTGAAACTAACATTCAAGTATCTCTCTTTAACGAGTTATTCTGGAGCTCTCAGTGTATGGAATAAATTTTTCCAATTTCTCAGCGGTTGTCGGCATTAATCCGTTATTCCTTGTCTACACTAGCTCGCAGACGTTAAAGACTATTTAGTTTTACCAAAAAAATTTAGGTGGGTGGGATATGAAAAAAGAATACCTGAAACGAAAATGTTCTCTGATGGACAAAAAACAATAGTAACAAAAGTCTTTCGCAAAAACAAGTTTGCGACTGCGGTGCAAATTTTTAGTTGAATTGAGATGAAAGGGGCCTCGAGGAACGCTAGCCCTGTCCAAAAGGCAGTTTCGTGGAGACATGGTCCGAAGAATCGGAGCCGACGTCGCACAGTCTCCTGGCGCCAGCCCTCGTGCCTTTTGTTAATGCACGCATGAAGATTTGATTGCCGTTAATGCACGCATGAAGATTTTATTGATTTTAATGCACCTAGGAAGATTTTATTGATTTTCATGTACACAAGAACATTTGATTGCTGTCAATGCACGTATAGGGAGATTTTCTTTTCGTTAATGCACCTAGGAAGACTGAAGTAAGAGTCAAAAAAATCCAAATAGTGGAGGTCATAGGAAATTATGTGGTACAGAAATTCTACATCATGATAATATTTTATCTTCTTCCCCCCTGTACGAAGTTGTTAACACCGATCTGATCTCCCCACACACTAGCTAACACTGATCAAATTATAGTGTTCGCATGATCATTTTATGAACACCACCCAGCAAAAAAATTGAATCTACAAAAGAGATCTCGTGCAATTTCGGCTAGTGCCAGCAAGCCGAAACAAAAACATGGGCTTTTTTATTCATTCCAAGCAGAATATTTCGTCACCATACGTTTCTTGACAATGTCAGCTTGGTGTTGGATTGGTTTTGAATCGATTAGCTTGGTCATGGCAGATTTTAGTATCTACTTTTAATCCTTGATATTTTTTTTCAACTTTTCATTCATATGTCGAACACATAGAAACACCAATGCTACATCTAAGGTGTTTCTCAGGCTCTGCTCTCATTTTATCAAAAACATTAAGCTCAAAAGAATGAACCAACAAATCCACAATGCCTTCAGGGCAACGTCAACCGTCGTGATGCCTGCTTTGGATCACTATGATATTGAAAAATCAACTTGCTGCAACATGTTTTTTTTCACAGTGGTATCGTCGTCTCAAGCATGTTTCGTTGTCTTTCCATGTATCAATAATCTTTCCATGAGCATCCATCCAAACAACAACAAATGGTTGCCATGCTTGTTTTTCGCTGCCTAAGCGATTTAAGCGATTAAATCACTTAGGCGGCGAAAAACGTGCACGTGGACAGCGAAAAAGTTAGACTGGGAATCCAGCCTCATACGAACGCCTTCTAACTGCATTACTGAAGAGTTTGGCCTATGCGAGTCGTGATCATCATGTGTTATGCCAAATTTTGCGTTTCATGTAATTTTTGCCGAATATTTTTCCACAAAAATTAGCTCCCGCATCATGCAATGATCATAGTTTTTTTTCAATTTGCACTCGCTCTCGATTAGCTGAAGTCAAAGATTAACTTTCCACACTCAACACTATAGGTACACAGACGAGTGCTGGACCCGGCGAAGAAACTGACTGTTATCAGCGTAACATCCAGGGACATTTGCACACAGTAGCAGAAGCTTCCTTTGTCTTGTATAGAGTCTCGGCAATGTATTATTCATGTCTTCCCAGTAATTCTGCTCTTCATGCAATAGGTCTGCTCTCCAATCGATAATTCTGCTTCTTTTGCAATATTCTGCTCATTTTCTAATCCGTTAGCTCTTTTTTGACAATTGAGACCCTCGTTCAAAAATTCGTTTTATCTTGCGAAAATTTTGTTATTTTATCACTTGTTGTGTTTCTGTTATCGAAATTTTATTATTTTTCAAAACCATCGTTTTTCTAATTTGTTTTTTATTTATCTTTTATCTTCATTACAATCTTCATGTTACATTATTTTCTTCTAATAATTTACATTTGACCAGATAATGGAGCTCCTCTCCCATTGGTTCCTATGGTTTTCCAATGATTTTACATTTCCTTCTTTTTCTCCCCTTCTTTTCCAAATTCAGCTCTTCTTTCAATCTTTTAGCTCTTCTCCTGGTAATTCATTTTTTTCAAACAATAATTTTTATCCTCTTAAAATAATTCTGAAGTTCATACTATTTTCTGCACAGATAAATAACTTTACTCTCCTCATAGATGTTCTACTTTTCCTGCAGTACTACAGTTTTTTTGGTTATTCTGCAACACTCTAAACCTTTCCTGCTTTCAGTGGTTAAATGTATGATGCTGATAACATTGATCAAAACAGAAAGTTGAACCATTGCGTTAATGAATGTGAAAATATTTTAGAAATTATTAAACTGGAATGTAAAATTACAGTGAACAGGATTTGAAAACGGAAAAGAAATTAATTTGAAAATAATTTGAAAATAAACTAAGGTTTATCATGTGGCATGAGTTCTTTTTCTCCGATCTGAGTCCATTTATGATATGCACATTATTTAAATGGAAGCTATTTTCAGTTTCATAAATCCGAAGCGGTTTAAAGTCTACAGCAGAATAATTATAAAACTCCACATTGAAAAGCGAAAAGCAATAACTAGAGTTTTTTCAGAGAATCAGCAAAAGTTAATTTCTGAATAATTCCTTTGATGTCCTAAAGAGGGGCACACAACCATTCCCTACGAACGTTAGAGTCAGACTATCGAGAAAAAAATGCTTGGCCGTATAAAGAATTTCTGGAATATGTTAAATATTTACGTCAGGAACTGGTTGCGTTGCCTGCGTAGCTTCGTCAACACACAGCACGCTGGCTTATAATAATAATTATATAATAGGTTTCTATTTTATGCTATGGCGTTTCGTATGCGTGAAAAAATGAAGTGTGGCATGTGATGGGTAATTTTAGGGTAAAAGATAGTTAAATAGAAATGTTTCTGAACATCAAGATAGCCGCAAAATTTCATTTTATTTCTGAAGTGATTTATTTTGCTTCAAGGAGGAAAATTAATTGGTAAAATTGTAGGAATCAATGGCTGGAGGTATGAACGCTCTACGCAAAATGATATTTATCATCCATTAATGACCGTTTTACCACACGAGTTCGATGTTGTGGATTACCTATGCTATTTTTGTAATTTTTGTCCCATGTCGTTTGTATTAAACGACGCACCCGATGGTCGGTGTCATGCACCCGGAACCGCCGTCTGAATTGAAGTCTCTCTTCTCTCTGGTAGGAACTTTGAAAAACGTCCATATCAAGTCGTTTCAATGATCGTTTTGGACCACCAAGGGCAACGAATTTGCTAGCAGATGAAAATAAAGAGTTGCTTAACTAATTTCAAAGGTAAATTGTCTCTTTAAATTGGCGCTTGAAATGGTGTGTCCCTTGCACTGCACGGATAATATAATCGACGGGACGCGTTGTAAAACATTTCTTCTAATCAATGGAGATTTTTATGAAATTTTGTTTGTAGAACATCCGCCGCTGACATCAATCCGTTCAGATGAATTTTTTACCGCACAAATTTCTAATGGAGGCGCTATATACATACATTAGATAACAGGTGCTGTACAAAATGAATTCGATTTAATTTATTGGGAGAGGCGAAATTGATTTCATTGAGTCTTTTTGGAGAAGGAATTTTGAGTAAATGATCGCACTTTCGTTATAGTTAATGAAAAACTGAAATTGTTCTCAAATTTTGCAGGTTTCGTTCTCGAGAACAAAAGCCAATCGCTTTGGTGGGAAGAAACTCGTTAATAAATAAATGATATTTTAAAGTACTTCGGGAGTGTTTTTGCGTGAATGTTTCTTAGTAACATTGTACAAATTTGAAAGCTCACTGAGTTGCAGGGTTAAAGTTTGTGATGACTTTTAGAGCAGGGAAAAAAAAATCCGAAGCAGAAGTAGAATCCCTTCCAAAAATTTCTTCCGCAGGAAATAAACCTTTGCTGCCTGAGACTGTGCTTTTGCTGTGAGTATTTAGTTGAAATATATTAAGTAAAGCATTTAAGTCGTGTGTATAGTTAAGTGTGTTTAGTAAGGCATCCTGTTTGTGTGTTTAATTCAAGTATTTTAGGCCAATATTTACTTAGTGCGTTCAATAATTTTTAAAATTTTGTTCCCATAAATCGGTAAAAGGAAACATTTGAAACTGTTTTACACGAATGACACTTTGCTCGCAAATGCTTAATGTTCGAAATATTCAAATTTGAAGGTATGGGAACGTCGTATATAAAAGGGAAGAGACAGGAACTTAAATATGCTGTAATACGCTATTGACGTTACGATAGGCAAGGTTGGGTTAGTTAAACGAACTAACCTAAACTAACCTAAGTAAAACTAACATAACTTAACTTAACTTATCTTAGCCATACCGAGACTGATGTTTTTGCACCAAAAAACTACGCCTGTTCCAGCAATGCAGCAACGACGCAGCCGCCTATTTAATTTCATTCATACCTAAACTTTATTAATGTTATATCTCGAAAAGTAAGCATTTGCAAGCAAAGTGTCATTTGAGTAAATCGTCTTACAATATTTCCGTTTACCGATTTATGAGAATAAAATTGTAAAAGTCGTTGAACGCACTAAAGTAGATATTGACCGTATTAAAAGTAAGGCATCCTAGTTGTGTGTTTAGTTGAGGTATTTAAATTTCAAGTCTCCTAGGTGTGTATTTAGTTGAAGTATCTTAAGTCTAAATATCCTGGTTGCTGATTCAAGGAAAATGTTATTTATAAATTGCTCTGAAGCTACTTGAATAAAAGTAAACATTTCATATATGACGATTTTTTTTTTCATTGGCTTGATGAGTTTTGAGTGGTAATTATAATTATTGCAGTGAGGAACGAAATGAAGTTGGTCGATTAATGAAATTTGCAAGTGTGATATTAAGGAGGTTGTGAATGGGTGGAACAACTACACAGAGAATTAAACTGAATTCACAGAAGGGGCAATTTTCAAAGTAAAAGATGGCGTATTAAATGACTTTTTCAACTCATGATTGTAGAACAAGTTTACTTTATTTACGCTCAGATCTATTTTGCTCCAGTGGGGAAAATTAGGAAAGAAAATTTCAAGAGTCTTGAAGCACCTCAATTAAAATAAAACACATCAGGTAATTACCAGCATCAGGCAATTACCGACATCAGGTAATTACCGGCATCAGGCAATTACCGACATCAGGTAATTACCGGCATCAGGCAATTACCG
>JACJUY010012241.1:20352-38585 GCA_014220935.1 Platorchestia sp. MABIK | reverse complement strand
AACAACAGACTGCCAAAAACCTGCACTCTGATATATGAAAAATAAAAGAAAAAGGAACCAAGAGCTTATGACTCGAGAAATTAGATATCAAGTTGTGCGCGCGCTGGTTGGATAATGCAGTTGTTACTACAGCTGCAAATATTGATGCAACTTTCCCAATTGAGAAAGTGTCAAGATGGTCAGCAAGGGATAAATGAGCTATTTCCATAGAGCAGCCACAAATAATAAATCGGTACTATTATTTTATTGGTGGCACCGACCGCATGGATCAGAACATAAATAAATACAGAGTTTCGATTAGACTGAAAAAGTGGTGGTGGGCAATATTCACTTGGATGCTAGATGCCACTATGCAAAATTGTTGGGTTTTGCACAAAGGAGAAGAACAAGATGTGTTCTTCTTGGCATTAAAACGTTTATTTGCATTTACCTACATTTGGCAGTCAGAGCAAAGAGCGGCATGTGGCAAACCTAGATCTTCTATCAAAGTGATTTCTGATGTTCGATACGACAACTTTGGACAATACATTGTTCCTCTGAAGAAACAAGCTTGGAAATGTGCATTTGAAAATTGCAAATCGCATCCTTCCCAGGGTTGCTATAAATGTAAAGTTGTATTATGCGTTCGGTGCTTCATGCGTTATCATATGCAAAACTAGTTTCACCAGGTGTCTGCACTGGATTCTGCAGCCTATGTTTGTCTACTTAAATTTTGTTTACTATATTTAGGCTCAAATAATGAAATTAAAAAGGATTGTACATTTGAAGGAAATGAAATTTAAGTTTTTTTAAATTTTGTATCATTGTATCCTATAACAGCCCAACCTACTATACATAGTAATCTCGAAATTTAAGTATTTGAAATATTTTTTCAACAAAATTTTTTAAAGACATGATCAATATAACCAAATGACCTTAATCTTCATAAAAAAAGTTTGAAAAAAATTTAGGCTTATATGGGTTTTATGTGCAGAACTCAAATTTGGCATGAAATTGAATAATGCTATAGTGCTATAGATATAGTGCTATAGATAAATTAAATAATGCTATAGATATGGGCATGAGCAATATTTACTTAATACAAAGAGAAAAACTAACATAACTCATCCATGATGAGCTATCAATACGGGGATACTAATGAAAATAGATTCTAGAAAACAATACTACTCTACAGATGAAAAGAAAAAAAAGTAAATATATATAACAGGATGTCTACTGATATTTCCTTTTCAAATTTTCAAACCTTTTTTAAAATTTTTTACTACCTTCAAGAGCAAAAAATTACTACCTAATTTTTACATAATAAATGTCCAAATGTAAGTAATTGGCCTATAATAAGTAGTCTGAGCCAATAATACACTCAATAACACAGGCTCTAAAAAGTTTCAAGTGAGTTAATATATTAAAATACTTGATACAAAAAGGAGCAACCAACGCATTACTGCAAAAAAAGTTACCAAAATTCCTAATGTATCCCAGCCTAAATAGACTAATACATGTTCAGCAAAGACCTTATCTCAACATCTTTCAACTATGAGAGCAACAGTTCATCAAATAAAAAAAAAACTGACTGGAAACGAGTAGACACTACTGACAGAAATATATCCCATCAACTGCGGCTAATTTCTTTTTCATGGTGAAATAAATTTTTAAAAATCTTTATACTATTCATACATTAGTACACTACTTTCAATTTTCAGTATGTTATCTCACTTCATAATTTTTACTACCTTGACAGGTAAAGTGACCCTGGAGACAAAATTTACTATTTTTCACTATCTTTTCTGCTATTTTTCAAATTTTACTACTTTACTGCCTAGAAGACACTGTATAATTATTGAGACAGACATTAGACATGATTTTCTAAGCAGGGCTTGTTTCATATATTTTTATTGCACTCACACATTAATAAAATTATGAAGAGCAACATTAATTTGCACCTTATAACTGATGTTGATAATAGCAATTGGAATATCATAAATGGGAAGCTTTGCTCGGTATCAATTGCAAAAAAATGATTATGAAAAATTAGGAAATATTTTTACTTAAATGCACTCAAAGATTTTAATTATTCTCTTCCCAAAAATTTATATAAGAACACATTAAAAGACGTTTAAAAGGAACATTTTGCTTGCTTATGCGTAATTTTTCAGATAAAACATTAATAACATTCAGGTAGGAATATCATTATAGAGTTGAAAGCGTAATCGCCGCATTGTTGGAACACGCGCTGATTCTAAGCGGAAGAACATTTACCTTGGTATGGCTAAGTTAAGTTATTTCAGGTTAGTTTAGGTTTGTTGGTTTCTCACTTTCACAAACAACGTTTTTATGACTTCAAAGTTGAATAACTCAAAAATTATGCATCAGCAAGCAAAACGTCATTCATGTAAATTGTTCTTAAATGTGTTCCTTTAGTGTTTCTAGGGCACATTCTGTGAGCACAATTATTAATCGACCAAAACTTGCATTGTCTGTAGAAAAATCAATAACAAGGTTTTGCATCTCTCTTGTTAACACTTAACTTTTAGGTGTAAAGTAGGAAATCATTTTAATTCATCTGAAAGTTTTAAATGAGATAGACTACACAACCGAAAAAAGCAATTGTTAAGCTATATTCAGCACACTAAATACAAGTTTTATAGTGTGGCAATCCAAACTAGCTTTCTTCCTGAGCACTGTTAGTTTACAGTTTACTCCTTGCTAATTTGGATCTAAAAGTGAAAACAAAATTTTTTACATTACCAATACAGTTTTTGTTATGAACCCATTATAATTTGTCATCACATCCTACTTGCTAATAAATTAACAGACAAAAGTTACATTTTACTATTAAAGCTGATGACACTCTGCTACCCTATTTTGTTACCATTTTGGAATGAAAAGCTCATGAAAAATTAGTCTACAAAATTAAAAAAAACAGGATGTAATTAATAAATATTGAATTGTAGTACATTCTATTTCCATCCTTATTTTTCTTTGCCCTGTATTTTGAATTCGAGGCGAGTAATTGTCATTTTCCAATAGAACCGGCATTTGGTTTCAAAGATTTATAAAGATATGCATCGCCAAGTGCAAAGATCAGTCAAAAACTATATTTTCTATATTGAATTCAAATACATTTTAAATTTCTTACCTTCAAGGTCTGCAAGCCCGTGATTGTAAGGCAACGGTACAACACCACTTTTTAATGGTGAGTGCGTCCTGAATGGCGAAAGGATTCTTCAGAAGTCAGTCATTTTGAAATTTGACTTACTAAGATAATTTAACTGGACAATTCCACTCGCAGAAATACATTCTTCAAAATTAACACGTGGATATTGGAAATATCGCAAGTCTGGTTGGTTTTTAGAATTACTTTTGCACCCAATGAAAGAACACTTTTTAATTCTAATTCGAGGCAGCGGCGACATTGCGACCTCCTCGACGCGTGAACACTTTGAATGACGCTGCAAGTTTGTGATGTGATGTCGTACCCGATTCATGAACTCGTTAGGCTAACAGTGGTGCCAGATTTCGGGCTAGCAACGTTGCCAGATTTTAGCGCTGGTATTGGTCCGTTTCCATGACGTCCTCTACACACCACTCGATTCTATGAAAGACTGGTTTGCCGCTACCTCCTTTATGTATACCGTGGTTTAGACGAAGGGTGCCTTCCCCGGAGCAACGCCCTCTCTCCCTCCCCGCCTCTTCAAAAAAACCCTAAACCCCTTTTCTAATGCCTCCCACCAGTTCCCCATACGTGTCGTAGCTGCCACCCTTCATGCTGGAAAAACTCAGGAGCGACAGCGAGACAGCTCAGACCGTGGAGGTAGTATATAGTGGAGGGAGCATAGTCGTATGCAAAGAGAACCAGTTTTTGAGATTTCTCTCGTGTCTGNAATCTTGCTTTGGAAAATGGGAGGCGGAGTTGTAAAGGAGGTGAGGAGGAGCCAATTTCAGCCAAGCATCTGTGGTTGGCTCAGAGGTGGTCACGTGTGGGGCCTTGTGTATGCCCCAGTCTCTCAACTTTTGCAGCCAATTTGAATCCGATCGAAACCAGCTATGCTCCCTCCAGTATATTCTAGCTCCATGGCTCAGACAGTGCGCTATAGGTAATCTTGGGGTTAGGATGTATCTCTTAGCTGCCCTGTCGTCATGTTCTCATGCGTAATCCCAATCCAAGAAGCCTCTCTTGTTCAAGAAAAGTGGCTGAGGGATAAAGTTTTTACATTGATAGATTTATTGAAAGCAAAACGTCAGTCTAATTGTATTTATTGTGCCTGTAAATATAATTTGTTTATTAAGCACCATCGCTTCTAGGGTGCCGACTTTGAAATGATCTGTTGCTCAAATAATTTTTCCATTTAATTCAAAACTACGTAACTGTTAGGAATCGTAACACAAATTGTTTGCTGTTATGCTATTATTAACACAGGATGGCTCATGGTAAGACTTAGATATAATTTGTGTAACTTATTTCTGTTTCCTGCAATCATGCTCTATCTTGAATATTTCGTTTCATTTTTGTCTCGCTCTATATATATCTGCTTTGCAAGCTATATTTCATTATTTCTAAGTTTGGGCATTATGGCCATGTAAGAGGCCATATCTGCGCGAAGTTTCATTGATTCTCCTTCATACCTTATTAATTTAATTAACACATTCGTTTCATCCAAGGCAATTGACCTTCGTTCAAAAAGTAATTCTTGAATTCTTCAGTAGTTCAGTAACATGTTGGGCTTCTTGTGTCAGCCTACGTGGAATTACATGCAGGTTAAAAATGGCGTCCTCTTTTCTCCACGTACCTTGAATTGCATTTCGACATCCTCACTCAGTCACAGTTACTTACTGCTGTTGGCATCTCACCCTCCGTGAGCGGGTGAGAGGGGTAGGGTGGGGGCGTCACCCTGGGGAAGAAACCTTTCGTCTAAAGCCACCTTAACCGGTAAACCGGTCTCAGACCGGATCATTGTGGACCGGATCCAGAGTTGCGATGCACTCTTGTGTCGTGCAGCTAGCGCCTCACGAATTCGATCAGAGCGAATAGGGAACTTCGTATCCACACACACACAGATATGAGCGTCAGTTGTGAGCCTCGTACACACGTGTCGTGCCTCACGGCCAAAATGTCCCCCAGTGTAAACGGTCCTTAAGGCAGCAGCTACATGAAGCTATGGATCCGCCGTGCATCGTCCCACCCATTCCGGCCTGTGGAAGCAGCGTAATGCTTGGGAGTTCTATATGCTGTGGTGGATATAGATCTGCCTCTCTTTGAAACAACAAAATGAACTCGAAGTACTGTTTGTGAGCACTTCCTGACCTCGTTATTCCTTCCATGCAGTTTTATTTTTCATCTGGCAAAGAATCTTTCAGGAGAACTAGGCTCGCAAGAGTGAGACTAGAAATGTTCAAAATCGATTTATTGTAATGAGGGAACATTTGAGCACTTTCACCGGCCACCACGAACCCCTGGTTTGAATCCCTTTGAAAAATTATGGGATGAGTTTGAGAGGAACCTGGTTAACTCATCGTGTCTTCCTTAAACATTGAGTGCTTTGGGCTGCAGAGGAATGAGAATCTTGTAAAAACATCAATGCAAGGTGGAAGGCGACCTAAAGGCGGGCCAGTCGCTTATTAATCAATTTTTTAACCACGCAAAGTTAGATTTGTCAACCATGTGCATCTGGACATAGCATACATGTAGTGTCAAAAATGACAGCACGCGATGATTTTCGATACAGTTCGTGAATCATTTAAATAGGTTAATAATAACTATTGTAATGTAAAATAGCATCACTCTTAGTTCACATGAACAACGGAAAGTGTGTTATCTGTGACAAGCGTTTTATTACCTTTCGCGATTGGCCAGTATATATTGTTTGGAATCAAATAATGGGCACAGAAAAAATTGATCTAACTACCTACCCATAATGCTCAGATATATATAAACTCTGGAAATTGTGATGAAAAATAAATATGGTTAAAAACTATGGTGACTTCTTCGAAACTGACCCTGTTTTGGAATCTACGGATTTTTTTCATTCCAAACATGGTTGAAAATCTCATACAATTCTGTTACCAAAATTTCCGGTAACACTCAGACTGGCGGCTGCATGTTTTTCCTTGCGTTTTTATTTATTTCATTTAACTTGAAGGCTTTGGGGCTTTCTTTGTTATGGCTTGGCTCTAAAGACTTCAAATTTGATTTTTTTAAATATGCTTACTTATGTCTTTATTATCAAATCACATTTAATGTTCATGAAAATTAAAATATAAAACAACCAATGTCATTTGAGAAATAGACATAAGGATTTTACATTTTTAATACGTTCTAAAGTTTTAAAGGGAACCCAAAACTAACATCATAAAAAGTTTCTTGAGTGCACTATCCTAAAAAAGCCACTGTCAGCCTTTAGATTATATTTAAATTTTTCTGAGCAACTGAGAACTTCTTAGATCACTCTGGGAAGATGGTGCTTTAAAGCAGTATATTCTAAACACTATTCTATATCTCGAAACTATGACATTTAATAGTCATGAATCAAAACTTTGATCGTTTCGATGAAACTCAAAACTTCATCACGAGAAAGGTGGTGGTCCGAGCTAGCGATGCCAAGAAATGTTCTGCTCATGTCCTTCGTTTATTACAGCCTTTGATATTCCAAACATAAGTTTGTTTTTGTTAAATCGATACAAGGTGGAAATAGGTTGAATAAATTGGTACTCGGTGGGAGGTCAATGGAGTCTCTTCGATTGAAATTTGTTGAAATGGTCCTTGCCAATGATTAAGAACTCGTAGATTTCATAACATAAAACTTGGTCAACAAAGGAGATTATAAAGTCATTTCTTTTTGCTTAAGTTATTGATGAAAACGATTGTTTTAGTGCTCCAGGTTGACTTGTACGACTTGAGTAATTGCTACCAGAGCAGTTAAAAACCGGAACAAGTCACAGTAATGTCATTGTAAGCCAGATTATCTTCTAACATGTAAAACAGTTCCAGTTTCTCACTATAACTGAAGTTTTAGAAACTTTCCTAGCATTCAGCTTGTCTTTTCTGATGGTTCAAACTGCAGCTCACGAAATGACAGCTCTGGGACATGGCTCATTTCGCTCGCTTGCTTTTTGCCTTTGCTTTCAGCACAAAGAGTCTCGATATTGGGCAGGGTGGCAGGCGGTTGTGAAGCGAATATTACGCAGCAGCGAGGCCGGAGACGCTCCGCAGATTCTGTACCTTTGTGTTTTTAGACTCTTTGCTCAGGCGTTCCTGAATGCCAAGCGCAACAGCGGATGTTCTTCTCTGACAGCGGATGACGCGAATGGTTATTTACAGAAGCGCTTACTATCAGGAAACAGGGATGTGGCTCGGCGATTTGAACGCTGTGCAAATTATTGTAGCCCTTTTTCTTCACCTGTATTCAGGAACAGTTAACTTTAAATTTATTTGTTAGCGTCAGTTTTTCGTTAAGTGGAATCACACTTCTCCTAAGAATGTGATATATTTGGAAACGTTGGCATGCAACCTACGTTCGTATTTCTGCGTCAGAAGCCGGTTAGGTCAAATAGTACTAACGATGATACAACTAGCTTTCAATTTAACTATGTACTAAAATACAGTGTAGTTCTGATTTTGAGAATCAGCGTTTCAGATGAAAAAAGACCTGGAAAATATATCAATACTTAAATTATAATTTTTATAGCATCCTAAATTAGCTTTTATTTTAAAATTCTCAAAATCAAGAGAATGAATTTAAAATTCAACTAATGAGATTTTTCTTGTTTGTAATAGGAAATTTACAGCAGTAGAATTTTATCTGAATTGATCTCAAACGATTCAAAAAGAAAACAAAAGTTTGTACGGTGGGAGTTTACGGAGATATTTCTTTCGTTTAAGCCCGTGCGAAATGGCTTTCCGCTAGAGATTTCCGTTTAAAATATTATTTGATCACTCAACTTCGTTTTACTTTATGTTACAGAGTAAAATCTGCACATGCTGTAGCAAGTAGCAAGTAGCGAGTAATTGTTGAAATAGTGTTATGGTAAACTCAAAACATACTACCTCGATTTGTAAAGTGAAGCAAGTATTCAAGCGAATGCTAATTCACATAGTGGGACAGGTATCTTAATATTTATTGTGATTATTGGCATGAATAAATTATTATCATTTGCATAAGGATATGTATGCATAATTTATATATATATGTATATAGTTACCGTAAAAAATGTATATTTTATTGAAAAATTTTCTCAGTCGGAAAATTCCATCAGGTACCAAACTCTTTTAACTTACATTAATCCTTTACTGTTGGTGGTATTTTTCTTCTCAAAAAAATAATGAACAATGGCACGGGGATTCTTAAACATCATTCACCAATTTTGAAACAAAATTAGCTCGCTATCCGATTTTGATGCCTGGGGCAGATTTACACTTGTGTATATAACCTAAAAATTTAAAAGCGAAAAAAATCCTGCCAGTTCTTCCCATGATTTTGATCTTTGGAGTTTAGAATCTTTGCATATTTTTTAGGAAAGACCAATTTTAAACAACGTGCTTAGCTCGTATCCCCTCCAGATAGTTAATGCATAGTTTTTTTTTGTATATTCTGGAATTTATTACCAATCGTGTTTTCATGCTTACGTTAGATTGATTATACTCTGTATTTTACAGAATTGATGATGGAGCTGGTCTCCGAAACATTTTCGATTTTTTGTTCATTTTTTAACAAAAATGAATAATTTTTTAGCCTTTTCTTCGCTTTCAAATTTTTAGTAAATTTGCGATTTAAGCAAAGCGAACATCTGCTTAGACATGTTGTTTATAATCTTTAACAGGACTCAACCAAATTAAAATGGGTTGCATTCAATATCGCTTACAATTACATTCGAAAACTATCTATAGGATTCAAGAGATCGAGGTTTTGCCCGAAAGTAACCACTCTGTTTGTCGCAAGCTGCTGTTTTCCCGTACCGGCTTGACTTCGGTATTTTGTGGGTCTGTTTTGTCGTTTGCCGATCAATGAGGTTTTTGTCTGAGTCGTTGTGTCGCAGGTGTGCTGGAGGCCACTGAACGCTCGCCTCACAGCGCGCCGCTCCTGCACCAGCCGCTGCTCTCGCCAGTTTGGTGCTCAAGAACATCATGAAATGGGGTAAACATTTTGGTGAGTCCGAAAAATGGGCACTGGAGTTGCAGGCGTTGATGTTGCAACTAGAAAAAATTTTAGAAACTGGATTTCCGATTTCTGCCGGCCTCAAAATTGCTCCCCTCGATTCTGACCTCGCCAGCCATGGTCAGAAGCAGGCGTCAATGAAATGTGAACCAGCCTAATTTTGCTTTAAGTCCTGCTCAGTATTGCGTTTTGTCTATTTCTATTTTTCAACCGTAACATTAGCAAGCGATGAAATTTGAGGCAGTAAGAGAATGTTCGAAGGAACATCATCATTTTATTTCCTTCAGTTGAATTGGTTTTCTTGTGACAATAAAATTTCGGCTGCCATAAAACATAAAAACTGACTGGAAAACTTCAATTTTTAATGAGCTAGATCCCAAAAAACTCAACATTCTTCTGCCTAGAGTGTGGTCCTTCGATCAGCGCAGCTTATGAATCTGGTATAATTTTCACAGGAGATGAAAAATGTGACCAGAAATTTCCACTGCACCAGCTCCTGTCCGAGGACGTGTCCTGTCCGAGGACGTGCCACAACGTGAGCCGCTGAGACCGAAGATAATGAATAGATTTTGATCCCTTTCATCATGTGTAGAAGGAATTACAGGTAAAACCGCTGAAAAACAAAATTGTCGCATGACTTCGTTCTAAATTACACTCGCTTTAAATTGTGTTGATAAATAAACCATGCATAATTTCTTATAAATAACGAGGCTTGAAAAATTTCCCCACTTCTTCTCAATAAATGCGCTCGTGTACTTCAATATTAGCTCCATTTTCCAAATGGAGGCGATGTATTTCGAGCATTCAGTGAAGGCGCATCTAAAGAGAGGATTTAAAAGAGTAATTTTTTTAGAGCTAGGTTAGCTAAGAAGTCGCTGATTATAATTTTACCACACAAGAACACAATAAATTGAGGTGAAGTTTTAGCAGTCTAGGCAGAATTCTGATCTGGTTATCAAATTAGAGATCTTGACCCGTTTTGTGTGAGCTACATGGCGTTGGCGTTACTAATTTTTGTTAGGTTACCTTTTACGCTTCAATTTAACCTACGAAAATACTTTTTATTCTTTTAAGGTACAAATTGAAAGTTTATTTAACTTCAAGTTGCGTTTTCTTAATGACCAGTTTTTTACTTAATGGGTTATACTTAACCCGTTGAAAAGAATGGAAAAAACGCTTTCACTCATAAAAAAATTGAAGGAAACTAAAAAATTTGCACAGTGATAGTAGGTGATTTACCAATCAAAAGTAAACACGAGCAGTAGCTCCGGTGAACTGGTGAAAAGAGTATGCAGTGGGTCAAAAAAAGTAATCGTAGCATACCAAAAAATTGATCTTCCGTAGTTAAAAACGTTCCTACATTACCGTAGAATGAGATTATAGAGTAGCTCAAGAGTGTTATGTGTACGGGAAATTATCCAAGAAACTGAATATTCCTATTACCTACGTAAACGTTTCTACTACGAAATTAGCGTTTGAGAGGTCAGTGGGGAATAAAGCAGCACCAGGTAATTCATGTAAGCTATTGAAACGATATAGCTCTAAATTTCTTATGATGGTAAAAAAGGCAGTAAGATCTCTCGCAGAGAATTAGCAAATCATAATGCATCAGTTAGTGTATACGCAACTGAAAAATAATTAATGCATTGTGTGAGATTTGAAGAAATTCACTGCTCGAAGCGTCCCACATCTGACTATAAACATGTTGTTAAGCGATTGTGAAACGCTAACGCTTTGCTTAACGAGGGAGATGACTATTTCGATAATATTTTGGGGTCGCTGGAATCCAAACCTGATCAGGTAAGTGGCAAAATTACAATTTTACTAGGGCTATCACTTCCAAGCAACAAAAAAAAAAAAAACTTTCTCACCGTCAAACCTGTTAGAGAAAACATCATGTTTGAAGTTAATTTTCATTTACAACCCCAGGGTGCTTATGGGATAGGCGAATCTAACCAAATATTCTGAACTTTTGTCTGAATACTTCATTCCGTCATTTTATAATGGATGTTTCAGCAAGATAATAACCGTGAACAAACATTGAAATGCACTGAATGCTGGCTGTGCAACAAGAGAATCATGGTTTTAGATTGGCATTCACAATCCTGGACTTGAATTTATTTAAAATTGTCCGGAAGATACTGAAAATTGAAGTCAGTAAAAAGCGGTTACCTAATATGCTTGAATTAGGATGTCTGTCTTGATGAATATGGAGTAATGCCTTTAACGAAAGACCCTCATCGTTTCCTGCAAACATTGACTGGGGACAGTTGTGTTAACATGGTCGTACGATCACGAATAAACTTACATTTTATGCAGTGAACATATTTTACCAACCTGTTTCCTGAGTGTCGTTCGTAATTGTACGATTTAAAATGCTTATTTCAAATAATTGTGTGTCATGTTGTGTTTGATGTTTGATTTGATAAAAGTAGAAGTTTAAGATCTCAAATATGTATGTGCAGGAATAAATTTAATTTAACAAAATGTAGTATTGTGGAGGCTTACCAATCCTTTTTTGCCCCTTTTTGGGTATTGTGGAGCGTTACGATCACTTTTTTGACCTACTGTATGGGCTAAGTCTCAAGAACACAGCTGATTTGTGCGAGGCATCGTGAGTGCTAGTTAGTTTTTTGCAACACAAATGGCAATACAAATGAATTTTATTTCTAAATGACGGCAGGTTAGTTCTCCCCACATTACTATAGATGTGAAGTTCAAAATTCTTGAACACTACATAAGACTTTAGACTTTTCACTTCTTCCCAACTCCTTCACTAAATTCATTCATTGCTTCTCTGCACCTAAAGCTAATTCACTGCACCCCAAAATTTCTCATTACAGCAAAATCTTCTTCACCAAACCTCAACTTCTTTATTGCACCCCAGATCAGTCTTTACGCCTCTTCTCGCTGACTAAACCCTCACTCCTCCATTATGCTTTTGCCTAATGACTCCTGCATCTGAAAGCTTGCTTATAGAAACCAATCTATCGTTAATTTTCCAAAGAACGTGGCTGACATGTCTATGAAGGATTCTAGAAGATATGCAGTGATACTTTTTGCGTTAAGTGAGGGTACGAATAAATTTAGTTTTCTGACATGGCAGAAAATAGGAGTGCAGACGACCTTTTTTAGCCAGGCATTACCCCGTTAAAAATTGAAAGCGTATCGTCGTTGCGGCATTGACTAGTCGGTGAGAACTTAATTAAGGGCACATTACCATCGAATCGTCTTGGAATCAGTTGTGCACTGATCCTCGATGTTGTCCGCTATCAATGTGCGGCCATCCGCAATGTTCGTCTATTCAACGCCCCCGCTCGTCCCCTGCACGTCTCTAATCGGCCGTGCACGTCCCACTTCACCGGCGATACGTCTTCAATTCGCGGCAGCTGTCCTTGAATTTCGGTTTCAAAAAATACTCGACCGTGCACAGCCAGGACTACTATCCCTGAACTACCATGAAATTTGCTACAGATGTATCATAGTGATGTACTTCAGGAACGATAATCCCCGCTGTGTGGGGCTGATATTTCTTTTTGACATGTCATAATTTAGAGATAGATTAGAATTAGTAGTCGAGAATTTTACTGAGAGCAGGGACGCACACTGAAAGTAGAAATGTTTTTGAAAAGAGAATGTATTTTGAGAGTGGGAATTTATACTGAGAGTAGGATCGTTAACTAACAGAGTAGGAATATATACTGAGAGTAGAAATGTTGAGTGAGAGTAGAAATATATAATGAAAAATGACTTGATTCCTGAAAGTGAGATTGCATTCGAAGAATCGAAATGTATACTGAGAGCAAGAATGAACACTGAATGTATGAATGTATTTTAAGAGTCCCACTTATGAGTTGGAATAACAGATTCATCAGTTGATTTGAGCATATACATCTGAGGATTTAAGGGATGTAAGGCATAATAATTTTATTCAATTTCTTAACAACGAAAGATTTTAAGTTATTTTCAGCCTATCTAACCACACCAAAAATGTTCCCAAGTAAAAAAGGACTTGAGCAATATTTAATATGGAGTCAAGGGAACGGGGGTATCTATGGACAAAGTGTTTTCAGTCTTGTTGCACAGCAACATGATTCAACAGCAACAGTCTTGTTGCATGGCCACACGGCTGAAAGAAGCTCATGGAAAAAGAAAAAAAATTAAGAGTGGGAATGACTACAGAGACTGGGATTGAATGCGTAGCGCAGGAATGGATACGAAGAGTGTGAATGAAAGGGAGAAGTAAGAATAGAAGCAAAGAATGGGACTAAATGCAACGAGTGGTTATGGATGTACAGTATTCTCCCTCAAGCTGCTTTACGCTCCGGGCAGACTGTGAATATTTGAAGACTTTGAATATAAATGCCTTAAGCGAGTGCCTGAGGTACAAACGAACCCGACAGGGTAAGAAATACACAACTGGAATAAATGCCGCTCTTTTGGGAATATCGCCGACAGTAATGGCTCACGAGGAAAAGATTACAGTCAGGTAATACTGCACCCAGGGACGCCTTGGAGGACCGTCAGTTAGCGTGGAGTTGCAGCGTTGGTAGAGGCGGTGAGGCTGCTGCTGCCAAGCAGACCAGAACGTCTTCGATTCGTTGATATCAAAGCCGCCGTGAAGGGACTAGCTCGGCTCGAGGACGTGGCGTTGCAGCACAGCTGGCGGTCGAGTGCGAGCAGTGTTTCCACGAACAGGGTAATTACACTAGTTTAGGGTAATCAGGGGTACCTTAGGGTAGTGTATAGGGTAATGAAAAATATGGCCAAATCTAGGGTAATCAGAGCTCCGTTAAGGAAGTGCCCGCCTAATCTACGAAAAATTGAAAATTGAAAGCCAATATGCAAGCACCCTACAGGTCACCACGTGAACGAAATGCAATGAAACGAGTTAGAATTTAGTGTTCACAAAACTGCACTGATGCTGTGATTAATGTCGCACATTTGAATGTCCTCAGGAATCGCTCACCGTCACGAAAGACGGCGTCCAGATCCGAAACCATTATATCTCTTGTCCACTTCGTTTTGACAACTGATTCTGAGTTGCATTTCGCTAGTAAAAACTCGATCGGTGTCAGCAACAGCCAGTCGACGAAAGTCACTGTCCTGTTCTGTTTGTGCACGTGCTTTTAAGCGTCAATAAAATATTGACAGATATGTTTGTTGAATTGTTAAATACCACAGCTAATATATTTATCGTAGAAATTATTAATAGGTTCATTTTTATGTTAGTGATTGAATTAACAGCAGAGTTACCTCAAAGCGCCGGTATTTTGCCAGCTAATAAGGTGAAAGGCGTCCTATTTCTTAGCCATATTGCACGCCAACAAAGCATGTTATTGTAGCGATGCAAACAAAAAAATTAGACAGGGTTCTTTGACACTTCGAGTTACAAAAGGTGCTAAAGGCGTATGGAAGAAGCTATAAAAATAATTTCAAAAATTCATATGAACAAATAAGGACAGCTATTTACTTGAAACTTGTAATATATATTTGAATTCTTATTGTATTTCTTAGGCGCTGTAACACGATCGTAGAATTTGATATAGCTGCTATCATGCCTAGAATTCCGTCAACCGAAATTAAAGCACTAGAGCTTTTAGCAACTGAGTGTTGAGGAAAGTTTTTACATATTAATAAAGGCAAGGTAGTTTTTTTCCAAAATCCTTTGAATTTCCTCGTCCACCCTTTAAGAAATAAATAAATTTAATTACTTCACGATCAACTTTATGAGTTGATGAGTAAATGTAATTGCAACGAAGTCTCTGAGAGGCACATGTGATGTAACAAGAATGGATAAAATCCGTAATGAAAAGATTTGACGAAGGTCATGTGTGAGAAACCCAGAAAGCCATCAGAGAGAGAGAGAGTGGATCAAGTAGTAGTAGTAACATGGGTTTGCTAGCGCTTCAGTTACTTACACTATATCGCACCCAAGGTCACATTATTTAATAAGTATCAGACTCTTCCAAATTACTACACAGATGATCATCACAATTATTTGAAACATCAAAATTATCTGAGCATCATGATTATAATTACAACTCAAGATTACAAGTGCCTTCCCATTAAAATTTGTGCATAACACAGAACGAGTACATTCGAACGCGCTGGGCAGCCAAACCCCGTAGGGGGTTTCAGCTGCCCACCCATTAATGACCGGACGCCTGAGAGTGGATCAAAGTGTTAGGTTAGATTGAACATGAGGAAAGAATGGCTGAAGCGCGTAAATGGATAGAAAATGAAATGAAAAATAGATAATTATACTAGGGATGGGTAAACATATTATTGCAAATCTTGCAGCATGGCAGAGATCGCGCACCGAGTGAGGAAGAGCCAATGACACCCACCGAAAAAATCAAAGCTCCACATGAAAGCTGAAAACTACCAGCAGAAATTTAAAGATTCGTGGACATCGGAACTTGTGTTTGAAGGATGGTTAGCCAAGTCCTCAAAATCAACAGAGCAAAAGGATGTGGCATATTGTTAGGTTTGTCGAACCGATGTTACTTCTGGGAAATCGGAGATCATGCGTCACATGCTCTCAGAGAGACACAAACAACGATCCATGGTGGCGAAGAAAACCCCATCAATTGCCAGCTACGTGCTATCCAATGATTTTTTGAAAATCGTGCTCGTATAGCGGAACTGTAAGTTTGTGCATTTTTAGCTGAGCACCACCTACCTATCTCATTGTGTGAGCCTCTTTTAGATATGATGAAATCAATGTTCCCAGATCAGGGGTCGCTGAAAAAGGTGCGCTTTGGAAAACAGCGGGCATCAAACATAATTCGACAGGTACTTGGCAAACATCGTGTACTTGAAATCGTCTGGGATATCAAACCAGCATTCTAACGCCGATCAACTGCATTGCTTTCCCTCCTGACGCTCATGCAGTGTGTAACTCAGTGCTAAGTCATACTTACTGAGTATGACTTAGTCATACTCAGTCCATGCAGTCCATTGTCCTTTTAGTTAATTTATAGATCATAGGTCAGGATTATCTGTTTTAGGGTAATCTGGGGTAATCAACCACCTTCAGCTAGGGTAATTAAAGACGCCTCGCGTGGAAACTCTGAGTGCGAGGCGGTGGAAGAGGCAGTGAGGCTACAGCTGGCGGAGCGAAGTGAGGCTTCAGCTTGGAGTTGTGAATATCAGAGTTGCTGGGAGAGAACTGATTCCGCCCGCACTCGGGCGCACTGTACGTCTGTACCTCCTTAAATAGTGCACGGTGCGGCGTCAACGCGCCGAACACGAGCTCCCATTGGTCAGCGAGTGTTCGGCGCGTTGACGAGGTGGCGAGGTAATCAGCGAGGTGGCATTTCTGAGCTTGTGTGGTGTGTCTTGACTTGAGATGTCGCCTGGTTGCTCGAAGCGGACAGCTTGTTGAGACCACCCCAGATGTAAAGAGTGGGCAAGAATGCGAAGACAGTGATTGAACGAAAAGAGTGAGAATGGATCCGAAGAGTGGGAATGATTGTGATGAGTACATGAGCATCAATCTATATCTTTGACAGCACCAGAAACCGTACGGCTCGATGATTGTCAACACAGTCTATAAGCTCTCCGTATTTGTGACCAAACCTTGTAGCAGTTGGCACCTGCAGGCTCGATGGCGGCTCTGGCCTATCTTGAAACACCACAAGACTTGAAAATGCATCGCATACAAAGATATAGAGCGCGCTTCTTCTTCTGCTGAAGCATATTTAATATTTACTCATTTTCTTTTCGAACTTCTCAACCTCTTGGAATTTCTCATGTTCATCACGCGTTGAAAATGAAGAAAATTGCTTATCATATTTGCTGAAACACTCAATCGATAAAATTCTATATCAGTGTTTGATTTATAAATAGCAACGTTTCGATGTTACAAACATCATCTTCAGGGTGAAAATGTACAAAAGAAAATTACAGTCGTAATAATAAGCATGTAAAACCAATGCAAAAGCAAAATCAGACGCAATAAAAAACACAGAAGATTGGATTGTAAGATGACTAGAGGGGAATAATTTTTGTACATCAAGAATATTGATCGCTAGATGACTAGTTAATATTGCACACAGTTGCATATGTTCATGGGACCACAGATAAAGGCAAATCGACGATCGAATGGATATTTCAAACTTCAAAGCTAGTCCTTCTGAATAGTTTTAGAGCAAAAAGATAGTTAGTATCTTCATTGAGGGCCGGTTTAAATTGATGAATATGTAATGTTTCTCTTATTTGAATATGCTCTTTTTAACAATTTGATATACAATTTTTGGACATGAATATAGATCTTCATTCGAGTGCTTACAACCATGATTAACACGAAAATGATTAAAATTACAACCTTGATCTTCGTGCTCGGTTAATCTTTGTTCAGGGTCATTCTAGTTTTGCCAATGTAAAGTTTATTACGAGACACACTTTCTGTTCTGTCATATTTGAACTGATTACACTGAACAACAAATTTTTTTTACTGGAGGTGTGTAAAATGATTAAGACTAATTTGGGTACGCTGATTTCAAAAATCATAACCGTTTTGCTGTATCACGTCAGGATTTTCAGTTACAGAAATATTCCCATTGCCTAGAAGTCAGGATTTCAATGAAATTGACAAAAATTCATTTATTCTTTTATTACATCATGAATGCTTCAAAATTATAGAAATTGCAGAAAAACGCCATTAAAATGTAATTAAAAATGCTATAGGCATTTGGCTTTGCGTTTGTGCTGCTCTGTGTCAGTTTCACGATGCAGGAACCAGCAGAAGTCGCCCAACATATTCGGGTTGTGCCGCCCTTGGTAACGTGTCTCCATGAGTGAAATCTCTTGTTGGAATCGCTCGCCGTGCTCGTCCGAGACAGCTCCCAAGTTGTCAGGGAAGAAGATCAGGCGCTGGTGTAGGAAATGGATTTTCAGGGACATCCTGGAGACAAGTTCCCTGAAGGACTCCAGCAGCTGCTGCACTATTTCTTCAAAGTTGTCCGCGCGCTCGTTCCCCAAGAACTTGTCCGTCACAGCTTTGAAGCTCATCCACGCTGCCAGCTCTTTGGGGTTTAGGGTTGTCGGAAAAGTTTCGTCCTTCATAATCTGTCGAAT
>JACJUY010012240.1:0-23010 GCA_014220935.1 Platorchestia sp. MABIK | reverse complement strand
GCAAGCTCAATGGAAGCTCTTTCTTTTTTCACCCAATTCAACCGGTACTGAATATAAAGAATTCACTTAAACTGGTAGTGAATTCAACACAAAAATTTGAATAAGTTATGATAGCATATCTATAATTTTTTTATTAATGCCCGGTGTTAGGAAACTTAGATACCCAATTCAACGGGATGTGAATGAAGTAACTAATTTCCTTAGACTTGGAATTTTGCAGAAAAACTTGAACACAGAAACAGATGTTTATAAGTTTGACTTCTTAATAATGACGTAAATTAAAAAATATTACAGAAAACGAGAACGTTTTTAGTTATCCACTGAGTAATATAAGAGAAAATAGGTTTTGTGGATTTTCGGGCAATGAAGTTGAAAGGGTATGACCATACATTATTTTCAGGGTATGCCTAGGCATTTTACTTCGGTATAAATAAAAAATATTTAAATTAAGCATTTCTGGTTAAACTGGAAGTAAACAAGGGAACTAATTGAAAAAGAACATTAGCTTAAATTCGAATTTTGCATAAAGACAAGTTAAGATGTGTAATTTGGTGCTTCGGCAGTTGCCCCTGCAAGACAATTGCCTAACAATGTTTGAGTTCGTGCCCAATATAACAACCCAAAAGTTTACCACTAAATTTTAAGAATAAAATTTAATTATAAAAAATAACTTTTATTTTTAGAATAATCCGAAACAATTGTTCGATTTCCGAGTGCTTTTCAAAAAAATGCTGAGTATTATGAAAACCAGGCCAAAATAGAAATTTTCTGTAATCTGAGGGAAATAAATGTATGCGAGAAATTCTTATGGTGCTCGAGCAATCAAGTTGGAGATTAGAAAAGGAGGAAAGGAATGTGTTTTTCGTTATTTACCAAGTAATATTAGCGTACATGCGAAGTTTTGTGACAGTTTGTGTAATCCAATGAAAACCCGATGAAATTCCCTGATTTCAAAAACACCGATGAAAATTCAACAATACAATGGGATACAAATATTTTCGTGCATGATCCTAAACTTTTTCATGTATAATCATCATTTTCTTGCACCCTCAATTTCACTAAAGTTCGGACGTGTAATTTTTTTGTCATTTGATTCGAAGTTGCGTGCAAATTATTTTTTATTAATAAAATTTTGTGAAGATTAGATTAGATTATTAGTTAGTTTAAGCCTCAGTATCCTCAACAAATGAGATCCAAAGAGAGGAAGGAAGAAGGCACCATTTAGTATGGAGTTGAGGGAACGTGGAATCTATGCAGAAAGGGCATAGAAACAGTAAGATGAGAAAGAAGTTCATGAAACAAAATCAAAGTTGAAGAAGAAAGTAGTAGGTGTTGAAAAAACAGGACAGCAGTGAACCAAAAAAAAGTTGGTCCGTAACAAAACAAAAACCTATGATATTTTAACAAAACGAAAGCCTACCTAACCTTTAGCTCTGGCCCTCACATTGTCCCCCTGGGAGCGATAATTCCCATAGATACAATAGTTGTATCCCCCAGAGGGGTAAAATTTTGTGAAACGAGTTTCTAATATTCATTTTGTACAATTTAACCGAAGAGGTCAGTAGTTGACAGTGCTGTTCAAATTTGAGAGCATGAATGCTATGATTAACACAGGCGATATTTTTTCACATTTTTCATTCTATGATTCGAAAGTGAGCATCAGGTTAGGTAGCTATGGATAACTGAAATATATGCGTTGTTATGAAGAAAGAAGTACAGGGTGTTCTTTCAACACTTTGTCATGGACAAGTTGAAGTTGTCAACAATATAAATCTGCTTTGGTGTTTCTGATTGCGGTTAAGAACTCGTGGGGATAACACCACGGTGATCCTACCACATACAAGACCTTTATTATAATTATGATTATTATTAATATCATTTCATCATCTGATCAGTTAGGTCAAGACTCCCGAACCAAAACAAAGAGCGCGAGGAGAAGGGACCATTTACTATGGACTGTAGAAATCCAGGAATCTATAAACAAGGTGTGTTTCCACACAGGATACCCTGCGCATTAACACGGCAAGTTATAGAGGAAGAGGAAGAAAAGTCGTAGAAGAAATAGCGAAAAAGGTGAGAAAAGAGAGAGAAGAACCGTGGGCGCGAAAGACAGAAGTTCAGAAGTGATGCTATAAGTGATAAATAGTTGAGGGAATCAAACAGTATCCCAGTAACAGTATCAGGCAATAGTTCGGATTGATTCACTGTTTTTGCGCCGAACATTGGGATGAAATCCTCTTTTTCCAGTAACGATTTGATCAGTGAATGGGTCATTTATTTGCTTAAAATAAAAACATGTCGCTATGGATACGCGAAATTTTTGATTCCATTCAGTAAAAGCGTGGTGAACCAACCTTCCCATCTTGCTTACTTTCCCATCTATTCCTATTGGCGACAGTAGATTATGGACAAGGATGCGTTTAGATCGACTCGTTAGTACTTTTCTGAGGATTGGATTCTACCCAGTCTTTCACAGCATGTTGCTAAATACCGACTTCCGGCCTGCTCTTAATTGATCTCTTAATGAATGATTTCCAGGACGAACTTTGAGAAACAAGTTCCGACTCGGCTATCACTACTGACACCAGTACAACAAATACTGCAAAATTTAATTACTGCTTCTGATACGTTGTTAATCTTCAACTCCCACATCACATACTGCGCGTGCACGTCTAGCTCCATTTTAGGGAACAATTTATCTCCTCGCTGTGAGGAGAACCTACCTGGACAATGCTCATTAAACATCAAGGGATAAATCTTTTTCCTCGTTGAATAATTTTTCGAAAAAATTGAAGTTAGCAGTGCGTATCTTAGTATCGCTATCAAAATTGGAAATGACTTACACCTCACTCTAATAATTTGTTTCTGTGAAAGCTCATTCATTAAGATCTACAAAAACACGTTCCTCCGCTCCGATCTACAACAGCACGTCTCACTGGGACAAGTTTTTAACTGAAAAACCATGCTGTAAGTGGATACTAGGCCAATTAAAAAAAAAATCGTTTACTCACTTGCCAGCGAAGTCGACGTAGAAGAGACGCTGTAGAATTTCGTAGGTGAGCAGCGTCACGCCAAACTGTGGGGACGAGCGAAACACTCGCGCTGGAACACCCATCGTATTAGTGAGGGATAAGACAGCACAATTACCAGGTCACAGACAACGCTGCAGGTATAGCGACAATACAGCAAAACAAGAAATTGGAGTACAGTGGACACAAGTAGACGGTCGGCTACAAGGCTCGCCGGTCTTTTCAACGAAAGAAGAAAGAAACGAAAGAGATGACGTTCAACATAGAAAAAAAAAATCTATAAGATCTTGCAACAAGCGTTGCTCACTGCGTTATAACAAATGAAGTAACTTGAAGCATTTGAGTCCTCAAGGTAGACAATTAAGGACACTTGCTTCCACTCGATTCAAGACAGAAATGAACCAATTCTGAAACACTTTTGAAAGGCTACGAGTCNGAGAAACGAATGAAATGCAGTAATAGTGTTAGATATTTAATCAAGTAGAGTTAAAAATTGAATGTAAATGTATTTTAATAGAAAAACACGCAAAAGAATTAAAAATCATGTTTTCTCCAACATATTCTAAAGTAATGTTGTACTCGTACCAACACGTATGATGATGACTCATCTGTATCGAGGATAAACTTTCTGGAAAGTTCGCTCCTGTAACAACGGCACTAGAAAAGCATCTCGGACAAAAAATGCACATCACAGCTCCACTGAACACTTTCCAATCGGAAAAAATCGGAAACAAAATACCTAAAATAATTATTGATTTTTTTTTAAAACCTCCGTGGACAAGGTATCGTGAAAAACTGATTATCCAGTTTTACCAAACATAACCAACTCTAAATAAATTACTTTCGCCAGAAAGACCCGTAGAAAATGAAGAAAAAACTTAATTACGAACGCGCGGAAAAAGAATAAAAATTTAACTCAGCGAAGGATAGACCAACTAAAGCCTATTGCCGCATCCTATCTCCCTAAAGGCAAGAAACACACTCAACAAAAACCTGGTATAGGTATTTAGACCAAAAACAATCAAGCCAAAAATGGCATTAAAGCGTAAAATCAGTGGCTATACACGCAAGCAATAAGTATCCTATGCCAAAGAACGTCTGCTTATTGACTGTTCAATTAAAACTGTGGTTGCTTATTTTATCATAGTAACATATCGAAATCTGAATTAATTTAACAATGTCATTTTACTTGCCTATTCATACACGAGCGTATTAGGCTAAAATAAAAATTATCAACTGAAGATGAGCTTCACGAGTCCTGAAAGGAAGAAACCTTCAAGAATCGCCTCTTCAGTATGAAGTGTTCATTTTTCAAGGAATAACTAACAAAATAACTCTGACTTCAGCTTCTGCCTCGTCAGCAATTTTAGCTTAACTGGAATCTCTGAAAATTTACAACTAAAAATTTCACTAAAAAATTAAAATAACACAATTTTCATTTTATTTCAAGTAATTAACAGTCGCACTAGAAAGGATATTTAAGTAGCGAATACTGCTAACTAAACGGATGTCTGGTAACTGAAGGTTTTGTAATATGGCAATTTAACATCATTCCCTTAAATTTGGAACACCACACGGTGCAATAATGGCCAAGTTTTACTGAAAGATGTGGCATGAAACATAGAAAATACGATGGTATTATAACTCAACTAAATAAACTAGGAGCTAATTACATCAACTCGCCCAATTGTACACCAGTGCACGAAAAAGTTTAGCACATTTTTTTATTACGAAATCGAGGATGAAGACGAACTTATTCTAGGGTTAGATCAAAGTTCAGAACATTGTCAGCCATCCCACCACACCCAAGTTAGAGGGCGATTCAGCATGTTAGGGGCTCAAAAAACGAACAAGAATCAGTTAAAGAATTTAAATACAAACAGTGCTGTAATGTTAACAATAACCACAAACGCAACAAACGGGGGTAAGGTCCTGACCTTGTTAGAGAATGTAATCAACGTTTATTACACGAGGAAATAGGATGAACGGGAAGGTGAATTGCTAAGGACAACGCAAAAACCCATGAGATGAGAAACAACCGTCATTATCGTCCAGACATTGAGTAACCGTTACGTCTAAGACTAGTCTGCATCAAAATTAATTACTTCTCACCAAAGAAATCAGCCTTTCTCGACAGTGGCGCTACTGCAGCTCTATATTTCAACGCAACTGTTTTTTTTTGCTTTCTCATGTACAGAAGTAACGAAATTAGAAACGAAGGGAAAACTTGTGTAAAAATATACTCAATGAAGACTACAGGGCGGGGCGAATATCCGAAATTCATCCAGGTACGTATCAACAGAAGTGAAAATATTGTTTGAATAATCAATTAATCTAGGTCTAGAAAGAAAGAAAACTCAATCCTATCACATTTTGAAAGTTGCGTGTATCTTCTGAATGCATCGAACTTACTATCTGAAGAACAAGCTTGAAAGATTTTTTTTAAGTTCAAACAGTATTTCACTGAATGAACGTTTTTGAAAGTGAACGTCTTGTTCTATATTGGAAAAAAGGGACGCTAACATTCAGCACAATTAGGAGTATTTTACATTATCAAGTGTAATGTACTCAACAAGTCTTCAGCTTTCGCATGATTCACAACAAAAGATTGAAACGTTAAGAAAATGATATTTTTATCTGCCTCTAAACTTCGAAGTCATTGTAACTACGAGCGCCATCTAAGAAGTTTGCGTCGGATTTTCAAACGAGTTACGAAGTTGCTGCGACACAGTCGGAAGCGAAAGTTCATCTGCAAACTTTGATGCGGTAATGACTGTTTCCTGACCAGAATTTGCAAAGTTTGAGCTTTTCTTACAAAGAATTTAAGTGCTTAGTTTTGGCAACACACTAGAGTTCCTAGACGTTTAAGGCTCAAACTTTATATGAAAAAAATAACAGCGTGAGATTGTTGCTAGAAATCACAGTAAATATGTAGAGGATCAAAGTCAGCAGAAGAACTTTCGTTGCGGGCTGAATCGCAACAAAGACGTATTATGTTCGAAAATTGAAAGTCTTAGTCTCTAGGTGTGAGGAAAAGCGGTCTGTGATTCAGCGTCAAGCGTCCAGCAATTTCGTCTGTGTTCCTGTCAGTTAGAGCAGCAGGTCTACGTTACATGAGTAGGGAGGAGCAAGGTCCCGACAAACACCATAGGGCCGCGCCCTGCGAAAAAGGGAAGTACTTGCTAGTTCCCGAGTAATTACGTAACTACTTAGTGTAGCTATAGTTATGAACTACGTAAGCGTTGCAGCCGTCTTGCGTCGCGCTATGTCAATGAAACAACAGGTGAAATTTCTGAAGACTGAATCAATACAGGAAGTCAAATGAATCCATCTTTGCCATAGCTTCAAAATTTGAAAAATTGAACACGTAAAACTGCAAAAGCTGCCTAATAAGCTTGTATGCAGGTCGGAAAAGCCCATTCCCAAATGCTCATGAAGATGCCAAAATCATTTGCCAAACATTTAAACAATCACGTAAAAAGTAACAAGAAAAAGGCAAGAAGCCAAAATGGTGAAGTTTGGAAATAGGATCAGACAATAAAATACAAGCAAACCAAATTATTTCAACACTAAAAACATAAAAACTCGCAGGAAAGAATTGTTGAATTATACTACATGCATGATTATTTTGTAATTTTGAAGATAATACGATTGCTGTGTATCAAAAGAATTAGAAGGAAAGAATGATGCCGGAACGTTTAAAAACAAAAAAAACAAGAATTAATGGACGCTGTGATTTCGTAAAACGAAACATTTGATAAATGTTGAGAACTTTGAAAGAAAATAGAACTAAAACGTTTGGCACTAGAAACAGAATCGAGAAAAAATATAATTCAAAAAGAAAAACGTGCTGTGCGAACAAACAACGACCGCCCGTGTATTGGGCTCTTCGAGCAGATCAGCAAGTAATAATCCCTGTGATGGATTTAAGAGCTCAAATTTGGAGATCAAATCCGTTTTTCTTGATCCTAACTCGTGAACCAATTATTAATCAGCAAATGTGGATCATTATGAACTCTTCTTTTCCACGCAAGGTAACGGTGCAAAAAAGGTGCTAGCTGTTGCAGACATAATACATGCGTAGCAATATTTTTAGCCACGTGCAAAAATAATGTATGAATCACTTCAACTTTCACTGAAGAGCGCTCACTGCATCCCAGACAACTAAAAGCTTAAAAATTTGATTTTAGAAATGGCACTCACCTGCTTCTTGAGGTAAAAGCAAACTCAAACATCACTGAAATCAATTATTATTGTGGTCGACTTACCGGGTGCGCCTTTCCAGAAAGCTTTGAAGCCTTCTTCCCTGTAGATCTTGCGAGCTGCATCCATCACTCCTGTGTAGGTGGTCTGGCCGGCCCGAGCAGCGACCTGCAGCCGCGTCTTGATCACGTCTGCCGGAGTTGTCAGCGATGCTGCCGGCACACCGCCTACCGAACACACAAACTTGTTAGTCAACAGTCTGCTAGGGTACAAGTACAGGGATGTTATTGGTAATAATCCCTATGAACATTCTACCTCTGTAACACCTGTGGTAAATAAATTGTTTAAAATTGTTCAAATTAACACGTTGATTGCGATGGGCTAAACTGAAGTTCAATATTCAACTCGAATTTAAAGTCAAAAGTGATTAGAAAATTTACAAATACCAAACACAGAATGGGTCCATTAAAAACCACTAATTTCAAAAAGATAGTTAGAATTTTTCAAACGACCCATCGATGGGTCGTTTCACAGCAGGAAAAACATACGCACGACCCACCGGTGGGTTGTATCGTAAGCAACTTGATAATAATTGGTCCACGAGTAAAGATCAAGAAAAAAATACTTGGTAGGTTGGTCATACTCAATTTTCTAGTTATTTAAAAAATAAATTATTCGACCTAGAATGGGCAACAACATTTACGGTAGTGACAAAGACAAAACTTTGGAAACGTGGGCACAAATCTAAGGTCGCTGATGCAAGGATATCACCACAGTAAATTATTCGTCCAATGACGAAAAAAATGTTGAAACAGGATTGGGAGCCCATAACTTTTAATTGGCGGAATGCTACGATAGAATAAAACTGTTTCGTGAACTACCGGATGCGCCTCTGCTGAACACAACGCACGGCAGATACGGGATGCGACTCACCCATAGCACCAGCGATGAGGAGTGTGATGGGAGAGTTGTAGCCGTTCTCATCAGCGAGAAGCGTCTTACTGTGCGCATACACAGGAAAGTAGATGGCCGAGAAGGGGATGTCTCGCAGGAAACACGCTCTCGCGCCCTGTCAACGCACCATTTTTTACTCTTTTGCTGGACTGTGTCGGCTCTACGGACTAAAGGTCTTGCGCTATTTCAAATCGATTAACGAGCGAATCCCCGGGAGCTCATTTTGGTCATCTTGATAACGAGAAGCTATGATTACGAACACAAATTGTTCATAAAAAAGATGCCATTGATCAATTGATACAACCGACAACTCAGAGAAAGAGGAAGCCTTTACTCGAAATACGAGGGAAACAACGATGGTAACATGAATATTAGCGCGCGACGCCTCACATCTCCCCGCTTAAAACAATTATGAAGAAACTGAAGTACCAAATCCGTAAGAAGGCGATAGACTAAGAGAAATAGAGGCTCCGAAGAAAGCGGCTATGCCCTATTTATCCCTCAAAGAAAAAAATATATAAAAAAGTTCAACTCTTTAAATATTTTGGTTGTTTCAACAGTGGTAACATCATGCATTATACAAAGAACAAAACTTTCTTGAAGAATGACGAATACTAGTTCTCTCTTATATTTTCGCAAAATTTGGAGCAAATTGCAGTCCCTCAAAATTAATGAATATTTCATCGTAATTTCGAATATTAGCCGTAAATGAAAATAGAATAGCGCCAACAAAGAAAGAGTTCCAGAATAAAATCAAGAAATATTTAATTCTTACCTTGTAGAGACCCATGAACCCAAGCTCCTTCATAACGGATATAGCTCCAATTTTCTGCCCCACTGCCAATTCTCCAGCCACTTGCAGTCGAATCTTGACGATCTCTAGAGGGTTCGTGAAAATGACTTGAGATCCACCAGCCTTTATGGAAGACAGCACAAAGTAAGATCAGAGAAAACACTGCTTCAGGGTCGAAAATAATTAATAGCAATAGTAGTTTATCTCAGATACGCGTGAAGATTACTGAGCATTCCATACTTCAATACCCGCTGGACAACCATTTGAGCAACAGTTTCAGCTACTGTCATTTCCTTGCTTCGTATTCACATTTTCTTTTTTCTTCAATTTTCGCGTCAAGCATCAGGCCAAACACTTGACAAGAGCTCTTACCCACAGTGAACTTTAACTAAATTATTGCTACTTACGTTCAAAATGTTCGATTACATTACAACTCATTAGCTCTTAAAAACAAATCTACCTAGCATGATAGTTTATTCTTTTTTTCACAATCTCTTTCACTCTCATGGTAAACAGTCTTCATCTCAGTATTTTTCTATGTTCAATAGATTTGTTCTACAAAAATATCCAGATGTAGTCATTCACACATTTGCATGCATTCATAATCAACCAATGGTCAATAATTATAATTTGCCAGTACTGTCATTTTGTAGAAAAATTTTTGAACACAACTCAAATTCTCCTGAATTAGAAACAACCACTTACATGTGCCTTCCATATTTTATCTGACATTCCAGATACTTTGTCTTTCACGTGAACCAATAAAGCTCCATTATTTCTAATAACACGAGTTTCACACAACGCTTATGAGTCCAACCCACACCGAATTCCGATTACGAATCACCAGCGAATTTTAACTACTCCAGCAAATTTTAACAACTCTAGCTAATTTCTACAATTCTCTCCCTTCATGTTAAGAATGACAGAATGAAAACCGAGTGTCATTGACGATTCATCATTCTGATCGAACGACTTACAAATTCCGAATGCTTCATTAAGCTCTGCGAGAAAATTGTTCTTGAAGTATGAGTAGCGTCCGGTAATAAAAAATAGAAACCCATCTAAAGCACTTATATTATTACCAATACAAAATTGATCATTGTTTAAGAGTACGGGCCAAGTGGAGAGAACTTATATGAAGCTTGAACATTAAAACAAAGCAGTCGAGCCCATCTCTTTGCGAGTGTTGAAGGAACACCTAACGAGGTAACCAATAATGGGATCTCAAACTTGTCAGTGGCGGGATAACTCACGCATCCTCCAGCGAGCATTTCAGCATTGAGAGAGAGGTTGCCCTTCTTGTCTCTGAGCACGTCTCTCATGAAGTCGTTCATGGTGAGCTTGATGGCCTTCTCTGGGGCAACGCCCACGAGTTGCGGCACCAGACCTCTGTACAGCCCCACAACGCCCTCGTGACGAATTACCTGCCAGCAACCCCAGCTCTCAGCGTGGTCATCATAATTTAAGCTGTTAGTAAGAGATATTAGCAACTAATCATTAAAGACACCTCAAACACCACCACACCATTATCCACTCTTCCTCGACTAAACTGTCGAGTGTTTTTAAGAAAGTCGAGTTGAAGATCGCTTTAAAATTAAGTCATTGCAAAATAGTAATTAAGAATGAAGCAAATTATGCCAGCCAAATCTGCTATGAAATTTTCATCAATAGTTGCTGTCTTAGGTACAGCATGCAGTA
The DNA here is from genome assembly GCA_014220935.1 of Platorchestia sp. MABIK. Taxonomy (NCBI): domain Eukaryota; kingdom Metazoa; phylum Arthropoda; class Malacostraca; order Amphipoda; family Talitridae; genus Platorchestia; species Platorchestia sp. MABIK. The sequence continues at coordinate 12,333 of JACJUY010012240.1, read as the reverse complement.
TTGCCACTAAGATTCTACTCGAAGCGGACTCTTTAAATTTCAGATTATTTTAAATCATTAAAAAGAATCGAAAAGGAACAGATCAGAGAAATAGAACACGAGGAATAGTTAGAAGAAATGACGCATCAGCCACTTCAAAATGAAAAGAAAGAGAATTAAAAATTTAAGTTGTTCAACTCCTGAAAAGAAACACTTCATATGTTCAGACTGTGCCACAGTCAGTTGTAGGTGGGTAAGCGCAACTCCGCGAAAAACCAACATTTAGTAAAGAAATTCAGCAAAGACACCACTGGCTCTCTACCTTTGCGAAAAGTTCAGCAAAACTATAAATCCAGAAAAACATGGCAGCCCAGTAAAATACACACGGCTGTCTGTTTGAAAGAACGCACCCTTTTAAAAGTGAAACTTTAAGAGTAACAGAGCAAAAACATCCAGTACTTGCCTTTTTAAAACAATCGAATGAGTTTCTATACATGAGCTCCCCGATGTAGGAACCCGCCCGCTGGTTCTGTAGTCGCGTCTTCACCAAGTCGATGGGGTACACGGCAGTCGCACCCACCGCTGCACACAACCACAAAGTTAATGCCAACAGCTGCAGTATCTTTTTGAGAGAAATGGGGAAAGTATTTAAATACGGAGGCAATGGAAAAAAATGGCCAAGAAATTGGATTCGAAAACTAAAAGAGTTTTCGGACAGCGATTGAAGACATCTAGCTCTAATTAAAATGGTTCAGGACTTAAAAAAACTAGCTTTGCTCCTTTTACAGGAAATTATTTTGTGAATAAAACTAGCACACAATATATTTGCTACAGTTTGAAAGGCTTGCTGATTACAAATTTATTCAACAAATTTTGACTTCTATAGACGATTGCAACTATCATGAACACATCGTATTCACTTTGAAAATAGCATATGAAATTAGCTACAAGTACGTACATATCATAGCAGCAAATACTATTGCGCGAGATGTTTCAAAAATTTTGCTAACACTGCACTCGCTTGAGGCCTGGTACATTTCACATCGCTACAGTTCATTTCACACAAAATTACGCTAAACCGATTTTTAAAAACATGTTTTGCAGCTTGAATTCAAGATTCGTGCGTTCTGCTTCAAACCTAACCCTATAAGAACCTAGTTGTTTTCGAGGGAAAGAAATATTACGTACTTCATTACTCATTATAAGCAATAGAGGCGTGCGTGTCTATGAACATGTGAAGTATAAGAACTTCATCATATCTCATTTCCTTCAGGTATGAGGGTGGTCCTTGCAGGGGTTAAACAAACACTTATATATCACAAATTACCTAAAGCTTAAGGTCAGAAATAACTCTTTGCAACCTCAGAAACTAGTACGAATGGGAATATCATTGAGTAGAGACTGACCACCAGCGACGGCACCGAGCGTGAATCTGTAAGCGCTCTCGAGCACAGCAATGAAGGTAGAGCGCTGCTCGGGAGACTCGACGGCCTTGATGTCTGTAAGCTTGCGGGTGATCACTTTCATGTACTGCTCGGGTGTGATCGCTTCCAGGTCGCTGTAGATGATGCGCCTGCAACCAAACAATGAATTTCCGTTACATTGTCATGGTCTGGGCAGCTTTTCCGAATAACAAACCTCGCCGGGTTTATTAGAATCTCTACTTTTTTGTAAGGGTCTAGGTGCAACATATGACCGTTTTACAATTAGAATAGTGTCCAGAAAAAGTAAAATTCGATGAATACTTATGTATTCGCTTTATAGTAAAAAATCACGATTGAAAATATTTAATGTTCGGTTTAGCACAGATTGATGTAGAGAACTAAGTGTATATGAATGACCTTGCACCTCAAAAGACTCGAGAAACAAGTCCAAAATCTTTTTCTTCAAAAAATCATTGATCCTAGTTGATTCAAATTCTACGAGAACAGCAATGAGTTAGAACAAATTTTTTAGTTTCCACAACATCACGGCATTTTCAATTTAGAATTTTTTATTCAGCAAAAGCTAAAACAAAAATAAGTTAATTTTGAACATTTTTATACGTTTAAATATTATCAGAAGTTGCAGGCATTGTGTAATTTTGTTAAACAAAATAGTCAAAACCTCAACTCAAGGTGTAGTCCAGCAATCATTTTTTAATTTAAGATCAAGTTCCTGATGTACGCAAGCGCATGTTCTGAGACAATTCAGATAACTTTCTTGCCTATGCATTTCAGACGAATTTTTACACCAGATCCTCAAAAGGGGGCACAAATTTGCTGCTCGAGGGATTGCAGTTTTCTACCACAAAAGATACTACTAAGAACTCTCGCGAGATTCGGATCGAACCGAATTCAAGGCTTTGCAATGTCTATCATACAGAGAGACTTGCAATACTTTGTACCAGTTCAACAACGAGAATGACGGAGACATGAGGCGGCTTACCCTCCACTCTGGCTGATGAGCTCCGTGAGGTGGTAAAGGATCTCGATTTCAAGGGGCGTGATTTGGGACATCATTTGTGACGAGTGCAGGAACTCCTCTGCAATGAACATCATTCTAAAATTTAATAATTGGAAATAACAAATTTGAATAACAACCTGAATCATTTTTGATTCCTTAAGGATTGTAAATCCTAGCACAAATTAATGTCGTGTAAGCTGAGTTCTAAGAAAGTCAGTCGCTTAAAGTGGAACAGTTCTAAAAATTTTAGGCTACATGGATCATGGTAGTGGTAAGTAGTACTGCAGCTTTGCTATCCGTAGCAAACAAACCTGGCAAACAGAAATTCTGAAAATCTCATAGAATGGTGAAGTCTGTAAGGCATGATTTTACACACCAGTTTAGGTTTAAAATTCTTCCCCTATAAAGAGGTAGAATTTTTCAAAATATATCAGTGCTAAATGTATATTTTATAGTGGCTCATATTTTGCAGTAAATTCTTAAAAGAACAAAGCCCAATGATCTACAACTCAAGCGTACAAGTTTTACGAAAGCCAGGTTTTTTTCAGAATATGGACTACTTTTTAACTGTGGAATCAGAATTTTGAATACATAGAAAAATGTCGTCAAATTATTTTACATCTTAAAAGTTCCATGTAAGGCAAATAATATCAGTATAATGCATGCGTGCCAGGAAAGAAACTAATTCGTTCGTACGACGAAGGCATGGCGTTTCCCTAATCATACTCACGAGCATATGACCTATTTATGCCAAGATGTTTAAATTGGACGTTCATGGCGCGAAGAATTTTTAGATGAAAGTTGAACATAATGTCCCACATTATTTACAAAACTTTGCTGGCTCGCCTCTCAAAGTGATGGAATGATGTGTAAGTATCACACTTATCGCACATATCACACGATTCGTCCTATTAAATTCTACCCGAGTTTTGAGTAGTAATTCAACTAAAAGACCATATTTTCATCGATACTCCCGTCCAAAAAATTCTAAGCACGAATTTTAAGTGGAGAGCACATCAGTACTTCACACCAGCAACCCATTTCTTTGAAAAAAAAACAAGCTCACCTTTGGTAACTTCTTGTGTTCTTGAGCCCTGCGTGGCATTCAGATAGATCCTCTTCACTAATTCCATATTGGTCAGCAACGAGTTGAATGCCATGAAGAAAGGGTAGCTTACTTTCTGCCCGCTCGAGACCTGAAAAAAAGCGTTGCCGTCATTTAAAATACAATGTGTGCCGTAGAAATACCATCATCAAATTAATTATAACACATATAATTAGGCTGAATGAATGATAAAATACAAAGAATTCAGCTTCAAAATAACGATGATACGAAATTAAAATACTTTTGAACAGGACTTGCCCAAAATGACAACCAGTTAACAGGGGAAAACTCCACATCCATACGAAACGATTGAGTCACAGATTCATTGCTACTGAGCCACTACAATTACTTCAGAATGTCATTGAAAAAGTCCTTGGATCTCTTCGGGAGCTCAAGTATCGATTCTCTCAAGACCCTCTACAGCAAAATATGTATGGTAAAATGTGGCAGATCCATAAGTAGCGCAGATTATTAGGAGTGCGCACGAATGTGCATTTTACAATATTTATCACATTCTGATACCAAGAGCGAAATCAGAATGCAAATTGCGTTACTCAATCACAAGTTATGAGGAAAAGAAGATAGAAAAGAAGATGGTGCTAGTAACGAATTTGTTAATCATAAACTGGCGTTTAACAATCAGTTTTCAACAAGAACGTGTATCTCACGAACTACAAAACTTTTGGAAAATCGTGTCGTTAGATGTCGTTAGAATCATGTCGTTAGAATCGTTCACTCTACAGCCTCTAACAATACCGTCTTTGGGGTCCTGCCGTTTTTGGTCAAATTTGCTATACTTTTTCGCTGTCCTGAGTTACTCGCATGTCTGCCCTACTACTCGTATGTCACGGAAATTTTAACAGAAAAATTCAGAGGCACAATTCTACATCAAACTGAACTGGAATTAAAAAAAAAGAGAATTCCTTATGCCTGAGTTTTTAGGGGTTTAACCAATCATCAGTTGAAACGGTAAGATTTAGCAGAAACAGCCGATTGAACTCAATTTGAGATTATGGTATTTTTCTTGAAACGTTAACATATCAAGAATTTTATTAATCAATTTTAGCTTCCTGGCTAACTTGTGCTCTTACGAAATAAAAGTAAACGTCTAAGTTAGAGCGCTAATATCGCTCATCTACGTAATTGGTTTGACTGAGGCACAAACTTTGAACGACAAAACTAAGTATCAATGTTTTCACATAGAGGTATGTAATTATTCATTTGAATTAAGACGCATTTTCAAACTAGACCTAAGAAGTTTCTGCTTTAACATAAAATAATTGGACAAGACTTTTATTGCTCAAACAACTTTTACAGTTTTGGCTGCCCTCATGATAGTAAGCTATATAACAACAGGATCTAGACCGTACCCGTTAACATGAAATTTGATGCGTCATTCTTGCTAATTGTATCGATTAGGTTTTAATATGACAACTATGCCTCGAGTTTAACAGTTGTAGATTTCCCCTAGTGTATAATACTATACAGTGAGTTGTTAACACGGGCCTTAAAACTGAAAACATCTTTCATGAAAAACACATCCCAGAACACAGAAAGCCAGGATATCCTTTCCATGGAAGAGAAAAAGAAGCGCGTTACCGCAACAAGGTTGTCCTGGACGTTGCTGGTGAGCAGATGAGACTTAGTGCTCATCATGATGTCGGAGAAGTCGAGGGCGGAGATGAAGCCAGAGCCGTCCTTGTTGTACGAGGCAAACGCCTGAATGGCGTGCTCTTCGTGGAAGTCCTGCAACATAAACGGTCACAATCACCTGCTCATGTGGACTTTGAAATGAACTAGACTTTCCAGGGTCAGATCTCTTAATACACCTCAGCGAGGGGGAAACTTACGTGCTGATACAGGCATCCAAAACATTTTGAATTACGCACCTAACCAAACGCATCTCCAAACCGTATTATTTTAGCAACTCATGGTTCTGTGAATGCAGCACCATTTCAACATTTTCATAAGATCAATTCTAAGCCGAATATGGATCTATTTCCATCATTGGTGTACAATTACCATGTTGCTTAAGTTTTAAAACATTACCAATAATCGCAAAAGCTATGCTCGACTGAGGTGAAGGCCTGATAATTACGAAACGTATCGCAAACCTGACACGTATTTCCTCAAAACTTACATGAACAGTAATTAAATAAATTCCTGAGTGATCAAATAACATTTTTCAAGGGAAAAGGGAAATAAAGTGAATAAATATAGCACCATGAGTAGCTCAAGATTTAGTAGTAACTGTAGGAAAAACAATTTCATGCACTATTTTTGAGTCATTATTTTAATTACTTTAAAAATTATCGCACTTCTGAACGAAAGACTCTAGTCTCACATCTAATTAGGAGCGATGGAGACACGCTATACACACGTGCCACTCAGTCTATTCATTAACACGCAAAAATATTTCTCAGTGAAGCACAGAAAGCTACCGGATGTGAAAAATCAAAAATAGAAGCACCGCAATCATATCATCAAATTTTCTAATTGATTTGAGTGTCATTTTGTCATGCCAATTTTCCCGGGACAAATTTATCGCGTCACTCAACAAAAATGAATGGACGCACATTGGCACCGGAATGCTCGTATTGAAATTACTTCAGCAGTAGCTGCTTTGATGATGAAATGGTTGCCAATTCAAAGTGAAAATAAATTTTTTCCTCATTTAAATTCTATACTTCATAACTGAGCAAAAATTTTCGCGCCTTATTCCGTGAACCAGGTTAGAAAACACAAACCAACTCGATAAGAATTCTTCTGTAGATCGCTATTTGTAGTGAGCTGTCAGAGCTAGAATGCGAGGCGCACTGTGTCGACATACGACAACGCACCAGCAGCATACATGAAGTACCAAGATTTTTGTTTTTAATTCTTAGTAGAAATTACGAGTCAATTTAGAATTCCACCAGTTGATGTGCCCAGAAAAATTTAGGTTATTTTACATGGTGCGGAATCTGACACGGAAAATTCATTTTTCATCATCAGAGACAATGAGAACACTGAAAATATTCATTTTATTCCAGAAGCTTTCCTCCACTTTTTCTGGCCAATTTCAAGGTACTCTATACGGTGCGGTCGGCTTTATTCTTGTGTACGGTCTGTAGACGCTTCATATAAATACTAAGGGCCGCACTTGTTTCGTGATAAATTTCAACTCCTACTTGAAGAGAAGTTTACTTCAGATTTTAGACCTGTGATTTAGCTCAAACCCTTGTCTCAAGGATTGACCATATTGAGTAGTCACAATGTGTCAGATCGGTTAGTAGAATTTTTAATTAAATAAGGACAATTAGTTTTTGCACTAAGATTGAGTCATCGTTGATGTGTGGGAAGAAGTTCCATCTTGTTGGAAGATCCACATGCGGCTTTTGAAGTGCTGTTGAGCTTCAGCACATATATCGGAGTTATCGAGAAATAAGTATACGCTAATTTTTGCGCACGCAGGAACAAGAAGGTCAGGAAACTGCATCCTAACCATGTCTTTTTCGGGGCCTTGAATTCTAGTGATGCCTTCCGTCAATTTGTTCGTGCTCGTTGGAACTTAATGCAGGTAACTCAGTCATCACAGCACTCAAATATTTTGTTTTTATTGTGAACGACTTCTCCATCACTGAAGGCAATATCATACAAGCTACGCGTCATCTTCGAGCATTTGGACCAACATTCGAATTCTCATCAACCTTTATGTTCTGAAATTTCATCGATAAAACACTTTTCTTCCAGGCAAACTGTGGACATCTTCAAGTATTTATGAACCATCCTCCTTTTTTAAATAGCCTCATTGATCCGATGACATTTTTCCTCAGCAGCCAGTTTTCGTATTGAACGTAGAGGATGTCGGTGAAATTTTTCAACATTCTTTAGGTGGCTTCAGTATTTTTCTGTACTCATAAATGCTCAAGTTTTGAGCTTTAACCAGCGTTTTGTAGGTATTTACTATGTGTCACCGCTATTTAACCAGTGGTTCACTCATTGGGCAATTGTTTTATTATTAACTGAGTTTATCACTTGTGCCAAAATTGGGGAGGATAACCATCATCCCATGCTTTTATGGCAATCTGTCTCAATGTTACTGCAGTTAAATAGACTTGATTAAACTTGAATATTTAGAGAAAATTCCAAACTCCAAAACAACAAAAAATACACTACCCATAAATAATTTCAAGCTATTAAAACACTAGGATAAACTTTAGTTGCCAAAAAAATATTTCCCAGTTTGAAGCAACATCGAACACAAACTGACTTACGTGAAGGAACTGCGAGAACTCGTGGTAAGTGATTTCTCGCTTCCTGTCTTTCCCAAAGTACATCTTAACGAAGTCGCTCTCGAAGTCGAAAGGAATTTTCTTGTGCAGCACTGTGTGCTTGATCACCTCTCGGAATTCGTCTGCCCAATAAAGAACCGATCACAATAAACGCAATAGAGTGATCAATGAAGTATTTTTGAATTTAAACCGATGTGCACGCCTGTTTTAGTGCTTTCCATATTCCAAAGTTTGATGAAAATTTTGTGTAGACGAGCAATAAAGAACAAGACAAATACAACACATGCACAGCACACAAAACACTTCGTCAACACACAGGCATTAGCAGAATTTAGAAGAAACAGCGCAAAAAAAATGAAATGTAGCCAACTCCGCTGAGATGATATTTTCTAATCCATTAATGATGGAATAGAATTCATCGCATTCACGAAGAAAAATTTCTAAACTAGTTAGTTCCAATGAAATTATACGCAACCTAACTATCAGTTATGTTAAAAATCTCTTCAAATTTAAGGATACCAACATTCACAATTCTCTTAACAACATAGAAATTGAAAATTAAAAAATTTAGGAACTCCTTTAGGTTGACTAGATTTTACAACTCTTTAATGACTGGAAACGATTGAAATAATTGTTCGGTAGCTGTTCAACAAGTGAAAACTTGAAACAGCACTAGTTATACATGGGGAGTACTATTGAAATGCGCACAGACATTAGAAAATTTAATAGTCTAGAATTAGATTCTCAAGAGGGTTGAAATTCATCTATTTCAAATGCTCTCATTCATTTCTTCAGACACCAAAGTTTTCTCCATTCAAATTTAGTTCAGAATCACATGGGGGAAAATATCACCTCACCAAAGTTAACCAGTGTTTCGGGTAACATGGACGCTTTACGTTCCAAGATGGGGGAAAATATCACCTCACCATAGTAAACCAGTGTTTCGGGTAACATGCACGCTTACGTTCCAAGTTTTACATACTAAAAAGGCTGATAAATATTAGTGTGAAAAGTGCATCTTAAATCTTGAGTATTCCACAAATTCTTTTATTTCTGTAAAAACATTGTCTGCAATACAAGAAGAATATTCTACGAATGCCACTATGTGAGCTATCATTAGAAAGACGGAAGAGAAAAAATAGCGAAACCATGAACAAAATTTCTGACACCGAAGGTGTGCGTCAGGAACAATTAGAAAAGTGGAAAAATTAGTTATTCAATATAGAAAGCCGCACATGCACACAAGAATGGGCTACGCACCGAATGACACCAGTCCGGTGCCGGTGGTATCGAAGAGCTGGAAGGCGGTGCGGTAAAGAGCATCGGGCACGCAAAGCAGGCCCTCGAAAGCGCTGAACTCAGCGAACGAGATGAGGCCATCCTTGCTTGTGTCCAGGATGCCTCCCAGTAGCTTGATGGACTCCTGACTCGCGTTCGACTCCGTGTACAGGCCGAGGAACTTGCACACGAAGTCGTGCGCCGTCATGAACTTCTCACCATAGCGATCCGCCGTAGCGTACTAAAATGAAACAAAAATATATTTAGAGATTAGATTAGATGTTAATTTAAGCCTCCCTATCCAAACAAATGCGATCCAATGAGAGGAAGGAGGAAGGCACCATTTAGTATAGAGTTTAAAGAACGCAAAATCTATGCAGAAAGGGCATAAAAACAGTGTAGAAATAAGATTATGAAACAAGAATAAAGTTAAAGAAAAAGAAAGTAGTAGGTGTTGAAAAACAGGACAGCAGTGAATCGAAAAAAGGTGGTCAACATAACGAAATAGAAAACAATTCATTTCACCAAAAAGAAGGCCTACCTAACTCTCAGCTCGGGCCCTCGCACATTTTCCCCCTGGGAGTGCTAATTCCCACAGACACAATAGTTGTATCCCCCTGAGGGGTTAAGCCTCCCTAACCGCTAAAAAAAGCGTTCCGAAGAGATGAAGGAGGAAGGCACCATTTAGTACGGAGATGAGGGAATGCAGAATCGATGCAGAAGGGGCACAAAAACAGCAAGTTGAGATAGAAGTTTGTGAAACAAGATAAAAGTTGAAGAAGGAAGTAGTACATAGGTGCTGAAAGACCGGACAGCAGTGCTAATTCCCATAGATACAGTAGTTGTAGTAACCCCCTGAGGGGAATAACATACTTACAATACTATATTAATCAATATCATCCGTTTATAGCAGTTCATTTTATATCTGTTTGTTGGTGTGCATTTTTCGCTAACCGCTTTTGTAGCAAAATTGAAAAAATTCGAGGCGTTAGATATAGACAAGAAAATTTAACTTCATGGGCGTATCGCGGCTATAACTCGCATTTTGATCATGGCAATATGTTTTCTAATGAAAATGCTGCGGTATAATGAGAATGAAGGCATTAGTTTGAGGCCTGAATCTAAGTAATTATTATCGGAAAAATTTGAAAGGTTACACAATAACCCAGGTAATTAAATTTCTATGCTTCATTCGTCAATAAGAAATACCTTAACTTTTGACGGCTGTGTAGGCTAGACCTAAAAATCATGATATCAATGGAACAGAGAATTTTGTACCTCCGATTCATTACAGGAGTGGGCTAAGCCCAGCATATCAATGGGTCCATTAATAGGACGTTCTGGAAATAACAATTCATGATCTACGCGTCACCAATATTAAATTGAACAAAAACTGACGCATTAGCATACCTTTATGCTATTAACAACATAAGTGGGCGCATTCTCAATATTAAAGTGAATATTTTTCAGTGTTAATAAGAGACTGTAACGCGTCATCATGTGGTGCTGGGAGCCTCAGGTGACGAGCCTTCACTGTGACATTACCCTCATTCAGACGAGTGATTTTAAAGGCTAGAATTATAAGTGAACAGACTGGATAGATTTGAACCTCTTCTAACATCTGCAGTGTTATTGTGTGTATCGAACCATATTCTGAAATACAAGAAATAAATGTTCAACGTGCGAAGTTTCACACGGCTCGAGTGGTTCATCAATGACGGGTTCCAAGGTAAAAACATAATAAGCAGTGTTCAGAATCAACAAAATGAACGGCAGCAAAAGTTTTGGTAAGGCTCCTTTACTGCCACTAATTTACGCCGCCTCGTTTCATTTTCATGAGGCCACAGAAACACAAACCTGATCTCAAAAACATCCAAATCAGTACCTCGGCAGGAGGGAAGGCATTCATTTTCTCAACGTAAATACGACTTCGGAGCAGGCTTCATTTTGTACACAATGCATTATGTAGAACCTAACAATGGTTTAAGCATATTAGCACTCAATTATCAAGAAAACAAATTTTTTCGTTTTTGTTTCAGCAATAATTACGGTCAAGAATGTGTATCACCTTCTCCCTAACCATTACATACTGTAGATCACTCACTGCAATGGTCAGTAATGCAGCAAGGAGTCAAAAGTGAAAAATGGCTGAACTTACAGAATATAATACAAATCGATATTTTGTACGAAGGCTACATTAAAAATTGTAAAATTTACAAAAAATTAATGGTCGTCTTCAAGATTCAAACACGATTTCCCCGCAAAAAAAAAAGACATTGGAACTTTGGTACTCTTGTAGTCTAAAGAAATGGAAAAATAAGAAAAAATGAGGCTTGCAATAAAGAAAAAACGCACAACAAGAAAACACAAAAAAAAAATGCTATAGGAAAAACCACTAGAGAAAAAAAGACATGACGCGAACAAAGCTATTCAGAAAAGGGAAGTTCATTCCCGGAAGTGACCAAGGCAGAACTGGCGCACCTGACCAGACGAATTCGATGGAACTTAAGCCAGAAACTTGGGAGATAAGCTTGAGGGAATTCTTCAGTCCCTTAAAAGTAAAGAAAATAAGAAGGCATTCGTTTCCGGGTGGAGATAACGAAAGAATATTCGGCGCTCAAGTTTATTTCAATGAATATTTTTTCTAAGACCATGTTGAAATTTAAAGCATGATCCAATTATGTACATAAGGTGTAATGCTTAATACAGTAAAATTCGTAGTTCAGTATCACAAGGTGTCACAGTGCGAGTAATGCTTTTGATTGATGCTAAACCCATCAATTGAGGGAACGCTTCAGTGATGTTTCACTTCGGCGTAATCCTCCATCTCAGCAAAAATAACTACAAGACCTTGACTGAATTAATTGCAGAAGTGGAAGCTATAGGTAGATTATTATGACCCACCGAGAATTATTAGTTTTTGAGAATCAACTACATGAGTGGCAAAGATTAGATTATTTGTTAGTTTAAGCATCCCTAACCGCTACAAAAAAAAAGAGCGTATCGAAGAGAGGGAGGAGCAAGGCGCTATTTGGTATGGAGATAAGGGAATGCGGAATCTATGCAAAATGGGGCACAGAAACAGTAAGTTGAGAAAGAAGTTCATGAAACAAGATAAAAGTTGAAAAAGAAAGTAGTAGGTACTGAAAAAAAGACAACAGTGAAGCGAAAAAAGGTGGTCCTTAACATAACAAGAAGACATTTTACGAACATTACATTTATTGCAAACGTTTCGGAATTAAAATTCCATCA
>JACJUY010012237.1:12785-23014 GCA_014220935.1 Platorchestia sp. MABIK | reverse complement strand
TCCAATGTATCGACGTTTCATGTTTGTACTTTATTGGAAATAAATGTTTTTTCTTTTCTTTCTTTTTCTTTCTTTCTTCATTGGCTTCAGATTTTTGTATTTCTGACTTATCTGACACTGTCGTAAAGTTTGATCTTCCCTTGTTTTATAATCCATTTGGGATGTTTTGTCAATTCTAATTGAAAATACAATTGACCCAGGTTTAAATTGATGTTAGTACATTAAAATTCTTATTCTTCACCTTTTTCCCTTCAAGTTAATCCAAGTCATGTTCAATTTAATCCAAGTCAAGTTCAATTTAATCCAAGTCAAGTTCAATTTCATCCAAGTCAAGTTCAATTTAATCCAAGTCAAGTTGAATTTCATCCAAGTCAAGTTCAAATTAATCCACGTCAAGTTCAATTTATGGAAGCACATGTCGGTGTGTATTTTTACAAATTTTGACAAAGAAAATAATGGCGAGGAACATGGCTTTGAAACTTAACATTTTATACTAAAAGCTTTACTGTTAAAATTGAACGTTTCGACTCGTTGAGTCATTCTCAACAAAAATGCTCTGGAAAAAAAAATGAAATATGTACATTTTGAAAATATGTATAAACATCAAAAAATGAACGTAAAAGTAAGGAAAAAAACTACAAATACCTAAATCAAAATCCTAAACTATTTGCAATGGAAATAGATCCCGTTGATCTACGCATTACAGAATCTCTTCATACTTTACAACGACAGCCTTTTTTAAATGACTCTCAATCCGCTTTTCCATTGCAAATAGTTTAGGGTTTTGATTTATTTTTTTCGTTACTTTTACGTTAATTTTTTGATATTTTTTGATATTTTCAATATGTATATATGTATAACATTTTTTTTCCAAAGCATTTTTCTTGAGAATGACTCAACGAGTCGAAACGTTCAATTTTAACAGTAAAGCTTTTAGTATAAAATGTTAAGTTTCAAAGCCTTATTCCGCGTAATTATTTTCTAAGTTCAATTCAATCCAAGTCAAGGTCAAGTTAATCCAAGTCATATTCAAATTAATCCAACCCTAAGTTGAGTTAAAAATTGACACAATCACTTGTTAATTTGAGCGTTTTTTGTGTTAAATATGTATCAGTCGGATGTGATGAGCAAGACAGTCGTTTTTCCTTTCAGCAAGGAATACATGAAATACACAGATGTGAATCGTTGTTGTAGATACGGAAATGCCATAATCTCTTGAAGGGAACTTTTGAGTGTCTTCAAGGTAATCAGATGATCTTCCTCAACACAGCTCAGCACAGCTTCTATGTGATGCTGAGTTAGTTTCTTGTTCTGGGCTCCACCTGTCTGTCTGGGTACATGATCTCTGTGTGTCTTCTTAACTAACCATACTCAATTTTGTGTGGAACACCGTTAGCTATCGCCACTGCTCTCCAATCTTCATCTTTCAATGCAGCATCTATCACTCTGCATTTTCTTCTCGTGTCTTCTTGTCTTTTCCTCTCTTTACTCCTCTTCTTACTCCTGGGCGTATATTTTCTTGTTCATCTTCACTTGTTTCATAGTCCGTTGATTGGTTGTAGAGGTCCATATTGAGGGAAGCGCTGAACCAAATTCATTGAGAAACACTTTTCTTCTATACTCCTATACTAGAGAAATCGGTACATAAGATACTGAAAAAGGCAATTTCAAAATTATTTTAATAACCGATAGTAAGGAAGACACATTACATATATGAAATCCAAATGTATTCCTGAATATATGTAATATTTGACTGTGATTAACTTGAATTTTACTTGGATTGATTTAAATTTGACTTGGATTAATTTGAATTTGACTTAGACTAAATTGAACTTGACTTGGATTAAATTGAACTTGACTTGGATTAAATTGAATTTGACTTGGATTAAATTGAACTTAAGTTGGATTCATTTGAAGTGAAAAAGGTGTAGTACTAGTAAACGAAACACATGATAACTGCCATACGACAAACATAATGTTTTATGTTTGTCGTGTGGCAGTTATCATGTGTTTCGTTTCGCTTTCATCTTTCATTTGTAATCTACACCTTTTTCACTTCAAATTAATCTAAGTCAAGTTCAATGAAATCCAAGTGGTTCAATTTAATCCCAGGTGGCAATTTTATCCAAGTCAAGTTCAAATTAATCCTAGTCAAGTTCAAATTAATCCAAGTCAAGTTCAAATTAATCCAACCCCAAGTTGAGTTAAAATTTTACATAATCCCTTGGTAATTTCAGTCTTTTGTGTTAAATACGTATCCATTGGATGTGAGGAGCAAGAAAAACGTTCTTCCTTTTCAGCAAGGAATGCAAAGAAATATCTGCAATATAAAAACAAGCTGTCGTAAAATGTGGTAAGTATCCAGCATCAGGAGGCAGAGATCTTTGTGATTCAGATCTTTGAGCGGAGTATCATATATATTTAGAAGTCAATTATAAAAACTTGGTATTATACTACACATTAAAGTTGTTTTACAATTCTACATCAATGGCAGAATGCATTAATGTAATGCATTTTCCTAGATGAATTACGAGTATGTTGCTAATACGTTTCACATATCAAACATCGACTTAAGTCAGTTAAGAAAAACAAAAATTAGGAAAATCGATCTGACCAAGTAAATTTATTTCTCTAATTTTAGCTCATTCAATTTCTCCTCTTAATTCAGGACAAAATGTAAAATGTTTGGGATATTTTCCAAATTTGTTTTGTTTCTATTGATGAGGAATGGTTAACTGCTTGGTTGAAATGTGCCCATGGACTCTGAAACATTCCAGATAAGGCATCCCGGTATTAAACCATGCGTTCATTTCGATTACGCACATCCTAGTCCAGTACCTGAACTTTAACGAAATAGGATCGGTGCCCAAAGTAGAAAAAATACTAAAAAGGAGTTAATTATTAAGAATTGTAATTGATATTGTTCAAAAAGAATAATAATAAAACCCCTGTTGATATACGTCGAAAATTATGATAAATCTTGCGTAAATTCAGCTCCGGCAGTAATTTCGACTTTAAATTTTTATGAGGCCTTATGTGCCAAGAAATTAACAAAAGAAATATTTATCCGAGTTCGAGGGGAACGATTTAAAAAAAGTAAATTTGACCGAAAAGCTATTTTTGCAATCACATTCTGTAAAATAAAGTATACTGTGTTTCCTGCTCCAAGCATGGCGCCCTAGTTGTCTAGGAGCAGGCTACAGGCTTCGTCCCTGCGTGTCCCCTGACCGGTCACCGGAGCTCATTTGAGGCGCGGCTGCTGATTTGGTGGCTTGTGGTTCCAGTGCGCTCTACCCGTCGCTGTGTATACAAGTCGGCAGCCAGCCATCTGGGAACTAGGAAGCAGTGAGGATCCAGCCAGTTGTTCTGGATGGTGTGATGCGAGATGGTCTTTATCAATGCCACACTTACGGCCGTCGTGCATCTAATGTAGACACTAACTGAAACTTCACCAACTTTTCGTTCAAAATTTTCCTTTTAAAGATTGACACTTAATAAATGAAAAAATAAGTGTAAATATTCCCATCTGGTTTCAACTCGAAGTCGATTCCAGAATCTTCCAGTTCTTTGTGACCAATTTCCATCATCCTGCTAAATGGCTCTGAGGAAATCTGACGGCAAGTTCTTAGTCTTTCTGGTGTAAATTACTGTACAATATATTGTGGATTTCACAAATTCAAGGTCTTGCATTGGTTTTAAATTATTATTTTAATGGGAAAATACACAAATACTTAGTTTTTGTTTTGTTGGGAAAAGACCGGTAGTAAGAGCGTCAAAAGTAGACACAGATTTAATTTGCTAAAACTGTGAACGTTTTTTCTACTTCGCGCTTATTTGAATCCAGGAATTCAAGCAAAAAAGTAAGTACTCACTTGATTTAATAATTTCGTAGACGTTTCAATGGCTGATGAATGTGATTTGGGAGAAAAGTACTTGCTCTAAATTCGCCACTGCGTATAAGTTGGCATATTCGCAATCGTGTACAGGTAAATAAAGCAATGGTTAGTGAATGTAGTTCTTTTGTGTTGGGCTGTCGTACCATTTTGCATTCGGTTATTTCCCAGCTTAGTATTTGAGAATGAATGCTCTGTTCCGCTCGTCTTTTTACAGCGAATGCCATAATCAATGGTTATTTCCGAGGAGCGCTGTCGATGCGTGAAGAGCAGACCTTATTCAATCCAGGACGTTGCTTTCAGTGAGAGTGAGGTTGGTCCTAAAATAAAATTTCTCACACTTGTTAAGATATGCGGTAAAAATTCTACTCCTCTGAACAAGAACTCCAGATATTTTGCGCAGATGAAAAGCGCGGGTTGCCAATCTTTAGAAACGTTCTCTGTCCATTCAATTTAGTTCCCGATAACTTGTCCGTGCAATATTCGATTCGCAGCAATACCAAGTGACACTGAAAACCAAGGCATGCAGGAGGATTGTGACCGATGCTGAAATGAAGTGCCGCCTGTTGAACACGGCTTCTCTCTTCGTTCATCACTGAAGTGAAAATTTACCCTTTCCTCAGAGCTTTCGCAATCTTGAGAAAGCAGCTGGAACTGAAAGTTCCGTCAAATTTAATGATCTAAACCGCAAGTTTTGAATGTTCAACAGTTCTGTAAATTTGCCGTTTTCTAGTTTTCCCAGAAAGTACGTAAACTATTTTAAAATCTTTGTTCAGTTTAAATGTTAATATAGATAGCTCTCGTTTTCTTCATATTCTTTTCATCTCCTCCCAATTATCACATTCGTAATCATAACGTTTATTGATGGAGCAACGATGAAACCCTGGAGAGTCTCAAAGAGGTATTGTATAAAAATTGTCGAGGTTCACTGACCACCTTCCACCATTCTCGACTTCATGCTCTCGCTCCTCTCTTTGAAGAGTCTGGAAATGTCTGTACGATTGAGTGAGTGTCAGTCCCCAACAAAAATGAATGTCAACATCGTTTTGAAACTTTGTAAGACCCTTCTTTAGAGCTTTGAAGAGAGCCTATATCATTGAAGCCAAGATTTTGGTCGAACTAAAAAGGGCGAATCAAGCGCTGATGTTTATCAAATGTGATGAAAATTATTCTCATTGACTAATTTTGAAGTTCCACTAATTTTACTCACTTGATGAAATTACCACGAGATTTAAATGTACCTAAATGATGAATTTGCGTATTCTATTTTATGAATTTCCAAGGTAATATACGGCGCGCGAATTTTGCCTTATTAATTCCGAGGCAATTCCAATAAAGTGAAAACTTTGTGGTTCAACCATTCAATATTCCGCTAAAATTTAGGGCACGCTACATGCTACGAAGTTGAAATTGCAATTAGATCTTTTTGCACAAAGGCATTTGAATAAATTAACCTCAACAAAAAGTATAGCAGGAGAGTAAATTTGCTAATTCTTATAAGGAAAACTTTCACACTGCAAAGGCTCTGATAATTTCAGAGCAAAATTCGTCCTATGGCAATTTTGAAAGACAGTCGAGGGCATATGGAATCACATTTGGGCGTGTGAACAATCATTTAAAATCCTAAAGCTTTGTAATCTTTTACTAGAGTTTTGGTTTCAACCGTCGTCTGAAACCTTAGTTTTTTATTCATTTTCTTCCTAAAATACGTTTGAGAGGTTATGATTTAGCTAAAAATATGTATATGTTTTACTTTCCCGCCATTAAAAAAGAATATCAAAACCTTAAACTTTATTCAAGGTGACTTTGTATCTTACTCAAAGGAAATTCTCATTGGGAATTCTTCAAATAGGAACATTTTGAAACATTCATTAGTGTGTACTAGGGGTTCGATAGTGACTAAGGTATTTATCAAGAAAAAATGCCGTCCTGGGAATAATGAATAAAGGAATAAAGCCGGAAGAAGTGTTCCCTAAGTTCTCTTAATTTTAGAGCAGTTTGAGACTGGCCCTTCACAGTTATTTGAAAATTTCCCTTAACTGCTAGTGAGAAATGGCGTCTCGGTAAAGCTGAACAGACGTTGCTCAGCTGCAGCAGCAGCAACATCCAGGAGAGAAAGTGAGAACAACAAAGTATTAGGACTTTCTCACAAAGCTTAAAAACATCGAAATAAAACTCAATCTCTCTGTAGTAAAAGTTTCCAACTAACATTGACAATTTCTTCGAGCTCAAGCCATTGAATTAGGTATTTTATTAGCGCGCGTTCTCGTTGATTCTCCATTTAGCGAGAGCTCGGCAGGGCTGCTCTTGCCGCCAATTGAGGCAATGCTGAAGTGCGTCAATCGTTTAAGTGGCTTGTAAATTGACTAAATTAATAGAGCGTCCGTCACTACCGCTTCTCCATTGCGCTCCGCTCGGCGATGCTCCAATCAATAATATAATCTTTGATCTCAAAATGGCTGGAATGTGCTCGTCATTTAGCCAAGCGTAGATTAATGAACTTTATTTCAGATCACTGGTTAGTCAGAGCACGTCCAGTGATCGACAAAGCTGCTGTTGAGTGGAAGACAGCGACTAAAAATACAATGCCACGTTCGTTAATATCAATTTATCATTCGCGTCCGTAATTACAAAGAGAACTAAACGATTGATACTTTGTTTTGTAACTCTTTGTTAAAATGTTAATGTTTTTTAATGAAGTTGATTGCCATTTGGCTGTAATTTGTATAATCTATCTATTTTTGTTGGCACTGTAATATGACAGGAAGCGTCTATTTTGAGACCTGAAGTATCAAAATAGGGGTGTCTGAAGTATTGCTAGCAATTTCTAATCAAGCTTCTGCTTCTAAAATTCACATTCATGAGTGTAATTTTGTACAAATATAGTTTACTTTGTGATATAAAATGGCAAGCTTTGTTTATGCCCTATGGCAGTGCTCGTGAAGTCTAGGCTCATGGCAAAATGAAAAGTTGACATGTTCCAGTCAGGCGTTGCTGCCACGCCTGCACAATTGCAACACTGATGTGTTATGGTGAGCCACCGAGCTTCGTGCTAGATAACCGATTTATCATGAACATTATTCTCAAATAAAACAATGATAGACCGAAATCAATTTTAATGTAACATGAAGGGAAATTAAGAATCAAAAACACCTAGATTTGAAATTTAAGATATTTTTTCTGGACTTCTCATTCTGACCCAGCGAGTTAAAACGGTATTTGCTCATAAGTAAGCAGTGTATACGTTACCAAACTGAACCAAGTTGTCAGTTTTTCCGTATACAGTGTGCGCAGCAGCTGAATAAAGCATTGAAGTTTTTTCAGCTAACGCTCATTACTTGAGCCTGGTCCTTGATTGAACCCGGAATTCTGGAACTTTGTTTATTAAAGCGGGGCTGTACTTTCTTTAGAAACTGGCAACATTAACAATTCTTAACAGCTGAAAAATAAGGGATCGTTGTTATTCCTAGTTTAACTCAATAAATTTCGCTTTGATGGAGGCAATGAGAAACGTATAAATGTATCTAGAGAATATTTACGCGAAGTGTTTTTTTCAAGCAGGAGTTAAAAAAGCGTTTTGGTAATGATTTCACTTATCAATTCTGGGTATCCAAAGATGCACAATAATTACTTTAAAATTCACCAATAATGAAATGAAAATACATCTCATGAACTGTCATTTACTATGTAAATAATGCACAGTGTTTCACAGCCTACTGAACTGAGTGGCATTCCAACGACGCTCGAAGTCACTCTAGCGATAGGCGGGTGCAGCAAATCAGACATGGGCAGTAGCTCTCTCACGATATTTCTGGCTCTTTAAACTTATCTGTGTAATTTTTGCGTTATTTTTGTTCAACACTGACTCTGTAAGATTATTTTTTCTAGTTAATGCTGTTGGTCTACGGTGTGTTATTTGCTGCTTTGTAGAATGATGCCGTGGATGGAGGCTAAATATTTAAAATGCACGATAAGAGAAAACAAAATCTGCACTAGGCAACAATATCAAATAAAGAGCCACAATGAGTCATCAAACTCTTGTCGTGCTTGGAAATGGTTTCGTTGCTGTTTATAATTGTCTTAAGTAAATGTAGTTTCACAGCTGATTAAAATATTTTCATTCCTGATTCGTAGTTTGTCACTCGTTGAAAGTTTATTTCACAATTAAGGATGTGTAGAGCTGATCGCTATTGGTTTTAAAAAATTTCTGTGAAATGTTTTTTTCCGCTCGGTTTAGGCTTTTGTGAGCATTGGTGAGGTTCGTTTTGCAGCGATCCAAGAAGTCACCAGAGCTGTCGTCAAATAACGAGTATTTGTTAACTTTCATTCTGCTGTCATCTTCACCTAAGTTAGTTCTTTTCACTTGAAATCATCACAGCGGAGAAATTAAAGTTTTGCATCTCAATTCACTGTCAAATAATTCAGGCAATCAAGCGATAGAAAACTTACGGCCAAGATTCATTCATAGAGTGTTCGAAAACAAATGGTATGACTTTAAACAGTAAATATAAAAATCGAAAAGAACTATTTACCCAGAATAAGTAAAATTCCAAAATTCTTTGAAAAATTGAGATATCGATTCGGAAAGGCTGTAGGTCTAAAGGAAATTATCTAATTCTCTCCACTTTTTTACCCAGAAATTAAGGCAACATTCGTTGACCTGAATGGTCGCTGGATATCAGCAAGTATAAAGAACTCCAACGATTTGAACCTTTTATCAAATTCTGCAATTACAGATATGATTGGCTGCTAGAATGTGTGCAGAGTAATTTCCTACTTACTCATGATTATCCTGATCATCGCGTTTTCAGAAGGTTGTGTCATCGACTGCGAGACACAAGCATTTTTCAAGTCACCAGCAGAGAAGTGAGTGGTCGTCGTGGGCGTAGTTGGAGCTGAGGACTTAGGCGAATACAAAGCATTTGAAGGGAAACCCGAGTACAATCACTGGAACCGCAGCACATGAACTTGGAATGCGGTATCACTCAATATTACGGAAAAAATTGAATGATAACAATCTCAACCCTTATCATTTTCAAAGAGTGCAATAGGTGCGTCCACCCGACTCCAGCAGTTGTGAACGGTTTGTGTGAAGGTAAGGAGTTTCAAATGAACGTCTCTTCGCTAGTGAAGCTACTTTTACGCTCAGGGGTGTGTATAACTACATAGTGCCTTCTATATCTTTATGCCTGCTCGTAGACGTGGTAACACAGCAGTGACGTCACACTAATATTCTGAAAATGACTTCAAATCTAAATGTAGTGCAATGGAGGCAAAAACGTTTCTCAGTATAATTTCTATCAGAACTACTGTGATATGGTGAGTGAGTAATTGAAAATTAAAAATATATGGCGTAGAGATGCACTTTACCAAAAATTTATGCTTAGTATTTACTATTTGTGGTCACAGACTCTGTTTTTTAATTTATTTAGGATTAAAGCAACAGAATAGCAGTCCATTGAGCAGACGTACAACGTTTGCTTGTAACTAAGCCTATTATTCCATTATAGGTTAGTTTCGTGAGTAATAATAAGAAAGATGTTCAATTGGCAATTTTTCAAGCATTACGTAGTATAGGAGAATAGCAATAATTTAGTAATACATAATTTAACTGACTAGCAGTATTTTAACAGTTCTTACACTTAGACATTGGTAATGATATTGCAAAATTTACATTTATAGATTAGCAATGTTCAATATTCCAGCTCAGCCCCTTCCTTCTATAAAGACCGCTAGCCCCGCAACGACCAACACTGAATTTATAGAAGGGATGGAGTGGTGAACCGACATCTAGGATGGAGGATTCGCTACAAAGGGTCGACCGAACACAGCGCGATATGTCACTGCGCCCTCCCCCCTAAGAGAACTGGTCCTGCAGTCCCCACTGCGATGGATTGCCAGAAGAAAGAAAGAAAAGAAAGAAAGAAAGAAAAAACATTTATTTCCAATAGAGTACAAACATAAACTGTCAATACATTGGTTTTTAAAACACCTTGACCTAAAAGCATCCTTAATTGATAACACATTGGTATTGGGATGCCCGTGTGAAATGTTGAATCAAAAAATGATGGACAGAAAAGCACATCAAAATGAGTTCCTTAGTTCTGCCTAATCTGATTTTGACAGTGCATTTGAATATAAGTGACTGAGAGAACACAATCCTCGTAACTCTTAGTTGAAAAATGTATTCGTTTGTGCTCATCTAAATTGAAATAAGAGCAAAAGTCGCGTTTAAATACCTTAACACAGAGACCCTTAATTGCTATTCATACATGGTTATCGTAATACACATGTTAATTAAGTGTTGAGACAAATGATTTAGATCCTTAATTGCTA
>JACJUY010012237.1:0-12309 GCA_014220935.1 Platorchestia sp. MABIK | reverse complement strand
TTTTTAGGGAGGGAATAAGTTCTACATGCAAATATACACACACACACATACATATATGTATAAATCCATACACATATACACACATAGGAGCGTCACATGTGAGAACATACATGTACTTAATATTCGCATACAAATAATCAAAGTCCATATGCATAATACAGATATGTCTTGATTGTTGTATGATGTAATGAAAAGATAAGATAATTTGCACTAAAAATTTACGACTTCTTTTTCGGTACGTATTGCAGCTTACACTTATTGTGTAGACGCAAGATAGCGAGCTATTTTAGTTTTGAATTCTCCTAGTGTTTGAGGGGTTTTGATGCTCTGTGGGAGTTTATTCCACAGTAAGGCGCCTGATAGTGACAGAGCTTTCTGCCCGATGTTAGATGTACGGTATTTGATTAAGACATCACGTCTCCTATTCGGCCTTAGGTTGGTGACGGTAGGGGAATGAAATTTCACTACTTCAGCATTGCTATGAGGAAGATATAAAGAGGAGAATACGTACCGCATCCATGAGGGCGCCATCGGCGCGAGTGCCAACGTAGGTTGTCGAGGCAGCCAACAGCTCAGGATAGCTCCAGGGGCCTGCAGCAGAGCAACCCACACGACACAGCAGCACCGCATCACCGAGCGGCACCCCATCGCAGAACCGTAAGCAGTCGCCGCACCCACCGCAGCCGCCAGCCCAAGGAGCCGTCTCTTCTTACTCCGCCATAGTGATGCTAAAGAGGCTTGACAATGCCCAAAAAGGGTTCATCAAATCAAAAAAGCCCAGAGGAGGTCAAGTTGAATGTTAAGGTGCTGATGTTGGGCGTGATTTGATGCGTTCTGAGCGGAAAGGCTGGAAGTCTACTTCTTTGTGCGAAAGACAGACACTGACAATAACACTGAATTGGTCTGACCCTGGTAGCATTAAATTTACTGAATAGTGGTTATTTTGTACACGCGTTTGGTTGTTGTCGTATCAGATATAATGAAAGGAAACTGAATTTATAAACCCTCATTCGACTGAAAAAAATATTACTGCATACCCCCAACAATTTTTCAAAGTTTGGATAGCTGTGTTCAAAGGGAAATCAACGAAAGTTTGGAGATAACTTAATTTCATTTATTCAAATCATCACAAATGGCTCGAAATCTCCGACCACTAGCGTGACGTCGCAATTTTTATGAGCAATCCTTGAAATACGGAGGCATTTGCATGACGCATAAAACAAACGTACGAGACAGAATGAAAACCTTTACGCAGCGCCTCAAAGCCTTCAGCAACAACGGTTTAGCGTTAATGTGCGGACGATTGGTACCAATTTCATTAAGCTATATGTGCGCCCAATGCGTTAAACAGAAGATTCCTGAGAAGACGATGTATTCCTGAGAGAGGTATCGTCTGACCTTTGAACAATAAACCTATGAATATTCAAATAAATACCTTAAAGTAGTGAAATGTACCCTAAAGTAGTGAAATGAACCTTCAAGTAGTGAATGTCTTGAATAATAAATCTGCGCTCTGTACGCAATGCGATTAATTTTTAACAAGGTTGAAATCGGCACGCAGAGAGCTAGCTGCAACAAATGTCTTCGTTTCTCTGTCATCTATTCAGGATTTAGGAGAGTTCCTTCACAATTTCGGGAACAACTCTCGTCCAGAAATCACTTTGATGGCGACAATTAGCTCGTGACACACTTCATCAGTTTGATGGAAGCCACATTTTGGTTGTGAGTTAATAGACTTCCCACTGACTGCTATTGATTTGAAGATAAAGATAATATGTGAAACAGTGTGCAGTGCAAAATAGTTTCGAGATTGCTCTGGAAGTACAACATTGTATGATAGATAATGTACTCACTTTCATTAGATGTATCCACATTGTTCATGAACACGTGAAAGAAAGAGAGATTAATAGCAGAGCTTTCAGAAATCTTTTACTGCAAAGTGCCTTTGAAAACTTGGTCGTCATTGCACGAGCATAAAATATCGAAGAGCATTTTTGCGATGAAACCGAAGTATAAGTCCACGGAGTGAGCGACCATTTCGAAATGATTCTCATTATAACAACTATTAGCAGTCACTTACACAAAGATCGAAGCACTGCGTACATTTACACGTTGATGAGTATAAATATGCATCAAATATTTGCTTGCACGTGAATCGCATTACTGCAGAAAGAATGAGATAATATTTCACCTTTTTAAACACAATGCTGCTTTCATAAACTGAAAATAACAACAGATTCGTATCAAATGGTGAACAGAATTTTGAAGCGTCCACCTGCGTGAAATAATTTTACACAAATCATAAAATAGGCTAAGGCGATTGAATAGACTTTGTTCGCGAGCGTCAAGCACCTCGACCAGGGCAAGCAAATTGCATTTTGCACTTAATTCAACACGAAATTTTATGTATAATAGCCTCGAGATGGCGATGGAAATATTTTATCGCAGATAATGTGCTCATTTTCTCCAGATGTTTCCTATCGTTTTATTGATGCACGTGCTGAGTGAGCTACAATCACTAATTTTGAATGAGCTACGAACAATGTTTTTATTTTGCTACTGTTGAGCGATTGTGCACGCTCTCCTGCGATGCACACTCTCGACTCTATGGCGAACTCTGAATCTTTATTTTAACAAGCAACTGACCCCTCTCTCTATGTAGAGCTCGATTTTACAGTTTTCTCGCTTCGTTATTTGTAATCAAGAGTAAGACAATGTGTGAGACAAGAGTAAGTGGGTGAAATGTCATGTATGAATACAATGTCGAGCTCTGCTTGATGTACATAGGAAAATACTCATAAAAGTGAATGCTCAGGTTGTTTTGCATATTTATCTTTAATAAGATGTGGATTACGGTGTGCTTCATCTATAGATTTCAATTTCAGTAATATTGCAGTTCTTTATTTTCGGTTTTAGAATTTTAAAGGTTACATGATGGTAGTGGAAGAAACATCAGATATCAATAACAACAAAAGTAGTTTAGAAACATACTACGTCGTGGCATGTGAATTTTTTTAGAAATTCAGAGAAAGTATTTAAAATGAACACAAAACAAAAAGAAATTCCAAGACACTGGTTATGAAAATGTAGATCGAACGTACTTCAGTAAAACATAATTTTTTTCAAATAAATCTTGCATGTTCGTGGGCCCTTTTAGCCTGAGGAAAACCATTACCAGCTGAAGAGAATTCACGAGGAAGTAGAAAATGTAGCCGTACGTTGCGGGAGGTTCACTCGAGCTACTGCGCCCCGGCCTGGTTTGTAAAGAACATTCCACCCGTCCAGATGCGTCAGGCGGAGCTAGTGCATTAGGTCTCCGTGAAACCAAACATCCTCTCTTATTTCGAGCGCAACGGCTTCCGGGATCTCTTAGAACTTTTCTTGGAGCTAAGTATTTTTCTTGCGGACGTACAATGCCTTTTGCGGAAGATCCGTAAAGTTCTGGATTCTTCCAACTTTGATAGAGCTTTAGGACTTTCTGGTAATACTGCGATTAGAGATGTAGCAGTCAAGATAAACAGTGTTCTACGTGCAGCATTAGAAACGTCTTTTATTTTGTTCGCAGAATCTTTCCAAACATCAACAGACGTTAATTTCAAATTCAGCAATCCTGCAATTGCTCTATCAAAACAAATGCCTTCGTTCAAATTTCGGAAATAGAATCGCAAAGTTAGAGTAAAAATTCAAAAAATACTGTGGTAAGATTCTTTTAGTAGGACTGGCAACTTCTGTTTGCAAACTATCAGCGAAAACGCAATGGCTGCTTTAACATCACCAAAAAAGGATCAAAGTTAGTGAGGACGCGTGTGGATTAATGTTCAGGTCCACTTCTATTTTCTTGTCTTCAACTTGCAAATTAAAGAAAAATTTACTCGAAATGTCCAATCTACACTCAGCCTCACTAATTTTGATGCTTCTTTGAACAAAAAATGGAACCACCTATTATTTTGCTATAATTAACATTGAACATGTTTTAATGTGTGTGTGTTTATGTGTGTGTGTAGGGGGAGGGGGGAGGGGGGAGCAGCTTCTTGAACTTGAGCAATTATAACGGAAAGTTGAGTCGGTAGGTTTGGCGGGCAAGTGTAGTATTTGTGCAAATTGCTGGTTTAAACAATCGAAAAGTGACATATTTGAATTAGGGACAAAAAATTAAAAAAGTGACATCCTTCGTTTGATGGCATGCCGTTTTTTAATAACTAAAAGCGCAAGAGGGCTTCGAAGAAGGGTTTCCTCTCGTGGTGTGAGTTTCATCTTTCGAGTAGCGTACACTTTTCCCCACTCACGACAGTTGAGCAGCGACTGAAGCTGGAGTAGCGATCTGCCAGCACGCTCGAAGGCTTCTCCAGTGTACAACAAACTCAGCGCGTTTAGCAGCGTACTCGCGAGTATGCTGACGAAATTTGGCCAGTGAGTCGCGGCCTTAACAGAAACTGCCCAAGTGCTTGGCGTTTCAAAAGGTACTGTCTCAAAAGAAGTGACTGCCTTGGAAAGAGAAGGAAAAACGTCCTCAGCAAAGCACAGGTCCGCCCGAAAGGTAGAGTTGTCTGAGAGAGACCGTCGGACTCTAAATCGAATTGTTACGGATGATCGCAAGACTTCGGCTCCTAAAATCACTACAAAACTCAATGAACACCTACAGAATCCAGTTTCCACAAAAACTGCTTGTCAGGAGCTGCATAAATCTGGATTCTACTGAAGAGCTGCTATTAGAAAACCTCTGCTCTCAAAGACAAACGTT
The DNA here is from genome assembly GCA_014220935.1 of Platorchestia sp. MABIK. Taxonomy (NCBI): domain Eukaryota; kingdom Metazoa; phylum Arthropoda; class Malacostraca; order Amphipoda; family Talitridae; genus Platorchestia; species Platorchestia sp. MABIK. The sequence goes on along the minus strand of JACJUY010012237.1, from coordinate 7,568 downwards.
TCAAAGTGCTTAGGGTTGTGTAGAAATCTCCAGAATTAGTTCCTCGAGCCATGGAAAAATGTAATTTCCCCTGACAAATCATCCTTTTCCTTATATCCGACCTCCGGTGCCGAGTGTAAATTTGGAGACAGCAGGAAGCAGTATTTAATCCAGACTGCCTTCTCCCAACAGTAAAACATGACAGGGTTCTGTGACGATCTGGGGTGCTATTTCGTGGAAATCAGCCGGGCCAATGATCTCCCTTTGAGGAAAAATTAACAGCCGAGACTATTTAGGAAATTTGAGCTACCACTCTCATCTTATGGCTTGGGAACCGTTTCTGAATGGGAACTCCATCCTTCAAGACGAAAATGACCCATTCCATGCGGTTAGAATTGTTAAAGAACGGCACAAAAAACATCCTGATGGAGTTCAGTATTTCATCTGGCCACCATAATCCCCAGACCTTAACATTTTTGAGCATTTATGGTCAATTTTAGAGATTCAAGTAGGAAGTCGATTTCCGCCGCCATCGTCTCGAAAAGAACTGGAAGCCATTTTAACTGAAGAATGGGCTAAAATTCATTCCGAAACAATTCACAAATTGTATAAATCAATACCTATGGGAATTAAGGCTGTAATTGCAGCAAAAGGTGGACCTACACCATGTTAAAATTTATTTTGCTAATTTGTCAAGATGTTTCCATTATGTTGTCCACCCCTGTAAATCGTTCAACGTCTCTACATGGATTTTGAAAGCGACTTCCCCTCTGGATGTCGCAAAAGAGAGGTTGCAAAGTGCAAGCAATTTTATAGAACCTGGCCAATCTGCTCGGGATGGCATGAAATACTAACAATGCTTAATATCACACCAAATCTCCTTTAATGCCAGAAAATTACTATAAGTGACTACGTCGTTCACGCATTCAATATTAAAGGATGATTTATTTCAATCAATCAAGCCTGAAATATTTCATCTTGTACATTGGGTTTTCAAATGCCTTATAACTAACATCAGGACGCAATGACGGTTACCCCAGGTCAAGCCGGTACCCATTTCCGACACCTGGGTAGAGTGGGGAACTTTGCTTGAGTTCTCCCTTTACCCAAAGGGGAGAAATCACCGCGCAGGGCCGGGATTTGAACTGCCGACAGCTTCTACGGAGGGCGCGTTCTTAAACGGCGACCACGTTCATCCTCGTTTTTAAAGTTCATCCTGTAACACGGAAGTACTAAATTCGGTTCTGAAACAGACTAGTATAACTAAAATAATAGAGTCTTGTTATCATGTTACGTCTGCATCTCACCGCTGGAACTGTGGTTGACTTCACGGTTCAAGTCGTGCCAACGGAGGACAGATCGCGTCATTGGTGGTGTCGTGACTCTGTGTCATCGCTTTGTGATCGCGCAACACGTCTCATGCGACTTCCTCTTCCTCGCTCTCTACCTTCGCCCTTGTCCAGCCTCATTCATATGATTCTAGCAAAGCCGCTTTCGATATGTCGATTGTATATCGCACAGGCTAGTTCCGCGCGTTTCAGTCCAAGTGAGTGAATTCCCTTGAATAGATAATATTGGCAAATTGAACGATGAGGACACATGTTAACTTCCCGGCTTTGCTATACTGAGACAGCAGACATGATAAGGCGTAAGCGTTGCTCAATGAGACTCAAGTCTCGCACCGATGCTGAAGGATAGGAAGTTCACTGATGTAACTCGTTTCAAAGGGGACGTCTATTTCTGCAATTAAGTTTGTGCAAATAAAATTATTCAATAAAAATATGGTCGACTCAATTGAATCAAAAACTTTCGCCCACAGCATGTGATAACCTGCAACGTGGGAAATGTTTAATTAATTAATTTTTTACTCCTGGCTGGTGGATTAAATATTGACACAAAATGCCATTCGTTACACGGTTTCAATTACTGATCTTAGAATTGGTTGAACTAATTGAATTGATCTTCTACACGAGCTGACTTCGCTATTGCCTAAAAAGAATAGTAAGCAGAAAGCAATAACTGGACTGGAGTGTCTTCGCTAGAACAGTAAAAAATATTCTCCATCGCAGACTCTTATTTCAGAACGAGGTTACTTGAGGCTTCATCCTTTTCCTTCTTCGGTGGCACTCAAGTATTCTGGTCAGTGTCGTGCAGGGCCTCCATATTGAATTACGTCATCAAAACAACGAGCGTCCAGCCCTAATGTAACAAACTCAGCGGTTCGCTTCCGTTTTCGGGACTCCGTCGTTCGACTATCGACAGAAAACAGCTTTTCAAAAACATACGAATTGTTCAGGCTTGGGAGTTCTAATCAGTGATCGATCCAGAAAATCTGATGTGCTCATTAATTGAGTGAGAATCAAATTCAAAACTTTTAATAACCTGTCTTGGAAAGAATTACCGGTGATTTTATAAATCGCAGATGTGTCTTTATTATTTTATTATGCAGTGGATGAATTTCAACTGAACACTGCAGACTACGAAATAACTTAGTCAATCTGTTCCATCTCGCGTCGGGCATTTGCGGTTAGATAGAAGTTTGCGCTTTATTTATCGGTTCGAAACAACGCGTTTTGTTCTCAAATAGTTGGTAAGACAGTAGGGAAATATGAGCCGGATAATTTGTCCCAGATGTTGCTTTGTTTGTGTAAGTGGATAACATTGAAATGTGGTTAAAAGTTTCGGTGCAAGCGGTAGATTGTGTACTCCAGACGGAATTGAGTTCAAATTGGGTTAAGGTAGGGTTCTGTACGGGGTCATGCTCTTTATTTTATCTCTTTAATAATGTTGCAAAAACTTGAAGTTACACGTTTTGTACGGGGCTAAAATTTATAGACGACAATTACTACTAGATTGCACTTGCCGGAATGACTGAAAAAAAAGACGGTCAGAAATCGAGATAGATATCAATTGAGAGCCATTCAATTTTCATAACAAAACTCATTTTACTTCGGACGAAGGGAGAGTTGTTGTTTCACTGTGTCCGACGTTGTAAATCTTTTTCGAATGCTGTTTTACGAATGCTGATTTTGAGACTTGTGGAAATCAAATCGCTGTTCACTCTTCCATTTACTTTGTCGATTGCCAACTGTTGTTCATAAAAGTCGATAGACGACGTGAAAAACAAAGAAAATAAAAACTCAGTAAAATACAGAATTTCAGTTTGCGCACCTAGTATCATAATCTAATAAGAAATAGTTTTCCACAAACTTCATACATATAACTACGAATAATTGATTTTGTAATGTAATAATCGGTCGTTATTTGGTACAAATGAACACAAATAATCAGGCCCAACATAATTACAACACCAGTTTAAGACTTCTAAGGGACAACAAAGGCAAACTCAAGAGAGCGAAGAGAAGGAATTTTTTTGTATGAACTAAAGAAAACCGGGAATCTACGCACACGGAGTGTTCCCAGACAGGATACCCTGCGTACAGAAACACTAAGGTAGGAAGGATGAGGAAGAAAACAGAAAGAAGAAATAGAGAAGAAGGGATGAAAACTGAAATAAGAGATCTGAGCACGAATATTAGAAAGCCTGCAGGTCTATCATTCTCTAGGGTAACTTATTGAAGTAAGAAACTAAAACCACCCAACGACATTCGAAGATAATCTACCTGCTATTCAATTTTAAATGACACCAAAATTTAACGTCCACCCTCTATCTACGTAGTACAAAACCGTAACGATCGTCGACTGGTTATCTCATTTAAGGTTATAATAAATGACAAATCGATAGACGGCCGTGGCATTTTTTCATGATATCGAATTGTACAAAATGGATCGGCGCATTGATTAAGAGAAAATATTAGTGTTTACGAATGTACGCATTTTCTTTCTTTACTACGAGATAGAGAAGACGTGCACGCACATTGTTTTAATTTTCAAATAATTTTCAAGATTTTGAAAACCGTATCAACTCACTTGTTCAAGTTAACCTTTTTAAATATGGACTATTTTTTCCTGATGAAATTAACCGTGATTCGCATCTCGATGTATGAAGAAAGTATTTGTTGTTTCATGAAGGTGAGACTTATTTTCGCTCGCATTTGTTTCTTTAAAATCTAAGTTTAAGTTTTCTCATTCGAGAGCTCTGTAGAGATGCAAGTATATTATGTGCTCAGGCCTGCGCTCCTTCACAAACCCCATCTCGGCTCGATTGTTTTTAATTCCTTGAAATGAGTTTCAGTGGGAGTTGGCGAGTCGTGTCCGAAGAGTTCTTCCTTTTATGCCGCATGAGAAAGAGAAACTAATTAACTGTTCTCAGGGGCTGTTCAGACGTGCTTCAGAGGCTGCTCCGTACGTGACATTGCTCAGACGACATTTTGAGCGAGCTGTTAAACGCGTATGAGTGCTTGCTGCGCTCAAAACCGATATCGTTTATGATAAGTAACAGTGGGCTCGGGTAAATACCAATTTCTAGAAATCGTGTCTAGTTTTAAAAATACCTCCTTGTAAAATTTTTACCCTGGCTTGCTCTGAGAATTGGTACACTTAACGTTCTCAAAATTGAAGCATGTCCCACGACAGAGGATGCTAACTTTAGTTATCTTATACCTGCATTACCATTTGGTATTTTCACAAGTGGTCTGTGAAACTTCATCAGAATTTTTTACCTTTTTAAAAGATTTGAATTAAAGAACATTGCTGAATGGGGTTATCTCTGAGGGAAGAGAGTTAAGAGGACAGTTCAAAAACATGGAAAGATGTATTGCAAGAGATAGTTTGTACAAAAATTGAGCTTCTACGTGCGAAATTTTCCAAATATTGCTGAAAAATTTACAACATCTATCATAACAAATTATTTCAAATTTTATCATCATTCAATTCTCCCAGCGCTTCTATCTTAAATGAAAATATTGCCAGTAGCCTTATTACTGCATCGATTCTTGGTATTAGGACAATCCTCAAATTAATATTAACTCTCCTCTCTCAAAGTACTGATGGTAATTTTTTTTTATGAACCAATTCGAAAATACCTTTTCTTCAAAATGCGTTTTAACCGTAAAAATGGTCCCATGATAAAATGTCAACTACACTGAGCAAAAACATCAGACTGTTATTCAGTCGTGTTGAAATTTAGGGTTCCTTTGTTATGGAACACCCTTTAATATTTTGGGTTTCTTCCACTTGTAGTATCCGTAGCCTATAGTAATGAAAAACTCTCGCCTCTTCATTGGGAGCCGTTGGCTCGATTTCCGGCAGTGTGAGCTCAGTGTTTCTCCCCGGTGAAAAAGAACTCTACCATTACCCCCCAATCGGCCAAAGTGAATTTAATAGGCAGAAAATCAATTAGGAGCATCTGTCATTGCCTTGCTCTCGTACTAATTGAAAGAAAATTGAAAAAAGTATAATGTGACATGCATCAAAATTATTGGGATGAAATAAAGTGAATAAAATGCATTTATTATTGCTTACGAGCAAATAAAACGGTTTCAAATACCCTTATACTGAATAACAATGACAGAAAAAATCTTGAGCGCATTAAACGTTGCTCTGAACTTTACCGTCAATGTTATATCTGAATGTTTAATTCCAAACTTGCTCCATTTCATTACTGATAAGTTAAACCTCGTTTCATTCAGTAAGCTCTTGCATAGCAAACACGAGCGAGTGTTCTTGCTCTCTAACTTCCGTATTATCAAGTCCCTGAAACCTCTTCCGGGGCAACTTTTTTCCGCCAAGGTGTAAGTAATTAAAGAGAACGACGGTGAAAGATGTCGTACTCTACAGACAATTGAACTGAAATGGTCTGCTATCGTCAAACTTGCTACATTCCGTTGAGAGGGCGGCCCGTCCTGGAAAAGCAGGCTTAGAAGAGGTAGCAGGGGTGGAAAGAGATTGATGAATATAAGAAATCATCTCGAAAGAAAGCCCGTAGCGAGAAACGAGTTCGTATGGTTGTTATTTGAGAAATTAGTAAGTATTCAATTTAATTCCTTTATTTTAAACATGCTAAACTGTGTGAATATCGAATTGAGACTGTGGTGAATAATGTGAGGGAGTGGAATGGTTTGAATGATGTCCGTAACAATTGCCGTGAATTGGTGGCGCTTTTAAGTTTTTTTTTTTTTGACAGGTTGGATTCTGATTAGTAATTATTGAGCACTAGATTATCATTTAATGGCGTTAGTAAACGCTAGTTAGCATTACAATCAGGTTTATCGGTGCAAATTTCTATTTCGCATCTATGTTTTTCGCCAGTATCAATTGGGAATGATTTTTTATAAATTTACGGGATGTTAAGGAAGGTCATCTATGATTGGTGCACGCTTGTATCTAGATACTCGTGGCACATGTACGCGAGAAAATTTAGTCCTCAATTTCCGAGTGGCTGAATTTCTTCGTCTCACACGCACAGTCATTTATTTCCGCTCCAATCCAAGGTGCGAGGACTATTTGAGAACATCTCGTTTTTAGTTCATAACACATTCAAATTCTTCATAGCATTATTTTTACTTCAGATTACCCATTAAAAGTGAGATCTTAACCAAGGTGTTTAAAGACATGCAGTCGAAGTTCTTTTAACTGCAAAACATTGCGATTTAGAAAACAGTAACTTTTCATTCGTTGCAAGATTATTTGTTCATAAAGTTTGATTGGAGCTGGAGGGATATAACAGCAATAATTTCCCTGTAGCAAAGAAAAAAAGCATTCTAACCCTCTGATACCATAGGAACACCAGAATTTATTCGGAATGTCCAAAACATTATCGTTGAGGACCCCGGACGATCAGTGACGACCATTGCCAAAAAACTCCAGGAATCAAAGTGAACTATCAGAACTATGGTACATCAGGACATTCGATACCGTAATGTAATGAGAGAAGGCCAATTTGAATTATTTTTTACACAGGAAAACCGTCTCATGGGTTCAAAACGGTTACTTAACCAAGTTCAAAACCTCCACGAAAACGGCATGCTTTAGTTTCCCTCTGAGGAAAAAACTCCATAGATCAGGGTCAGAAAATCAACAGACGGACTGACAAGTGGCTATGTGCAGATCGTTTCAAAGAGCCCAGGGCACCACACCAAATTTACGGCTGCTGTGATGTGTTTAGGAGTTGTGAGTAGTGAAGGTCAGGTCATGCCACCTTTTATTGGGTAAGCCAAAACGTTCGTTCGTTTTTGAATGTCATCTTTCCGACCTAATAAAGATTATTTTTTATTCTCATTCTCTAAATCCCGCATCCAAATTCTCTAAGTCCTGTAAAGGTTTCGGACCTGAATAGAAGCGTTTTTGAAGTCAATGGTAGTTTCATAGAATAATTTGTTTGAGAAGAATCATCAATGTTGTTTTTTTAATTTGATTAATGTAAAAAGATTTTTTGCTTAAATACTGTTCACTTAACATGCTAAAAATGTTTCCAAATAACTTTCTAACCCTGTACTTTCAACAATATCGGTTTCAGTCGCAGAGATGTCAAGTTCATTTGTCAGTGTAAATGGAAACTATGCCTCCGAAGACGTTCTTATATCAAGTAATTGTTCACCGTCTTCCATGTTTGAAGAATATTTATAAGCATTTTCAAATTTGTTGCAAGGTAACTAGGCCACACATTTTATAATTGTCACTTGTTATGT
>JACJUY010012235.1:5949-16286 GCA_014220935.1 Platorchestia sp. MABIK | reverse complement strand
TTTTTTTCTTTTCAATTTATTTTCCCTACTATTTATTTCGCTCCTATTATTTTTCTCTCTTTCTTTTTGTTATCTTCGTATTTTTTCCCCACAACATATTTTGTATTCTGTTATTTTCCTTTATTTTCATTTCATTTTCCTTCTTACTCTTACTTTCTTTATCAAAATCTATGTCATTGTTAAACATTCATTGTACATAACACAAGGCATGTGATGCAATACTAATTGTGAATATGTATGTGTGTAATAAGTATGAGAATTTATGTTGAATATCATGTGAACAAAATCATCTTTGATTTAAATAAATCTAAATTATAGTTAATAAATTATTATTAATTGTTATATTGTAAAATAAATTATCACTAAATTTCATTGCTTTTCAATGATTTTCATGAAGTTAATATTGTAAAATAAATTATCATTAAATTATCATCCTTAATAAATCAATGTTAAAACGTTATTATTGCTAAATAAATTATTATTTAATTATGATTGTCTAGTAAAATTACAATAAATTACTATGGTCAAATGATTTTTTTTAAGTTTACGTATTTATGGGGTTCCCTGAGCTACATTTTCTTCAATGCATGTTTATGTTCCTTCAAAACACGCGCCGTTACGACCCAATAAGCAAGTGCATCAGTGTGCGAAATGCAGGGAAACCTCTCAATAGTCATGAATACGTGTAATTTAAACAATTTAAACAATTTATTTATCACAGGTGATACAAAGGTAGAATGTTTCTCAAGTCTAGTACAATGGTCAAACTAGAGTATAGCTCCTGTGGCCCCGAACAAGTTCAGCGACTTCCAGGGCATCCTACCGTCACATTATTCTAAGGTGCACAATAATGTTTAACCTAATTCACTTAACCTAGTTCCCCAGAGATTGATCAATGAGATAATGGCCCTGATATTTGATGCTGTATTTTACAACATAGGTCAAATCGGCTATATTTAACAATATATTCGATAAAACGATTAGGAGCAGACTGAAGATCGGTTATGTTACAGATGGTAAATCACATTATTAGGATCAGGCATGTAGGAGGCAAGATGTGACTTGGTGGTCTCACACGACTAGTATTTTGATAGGAAGTGAGATTCAAGATGTCTTTTGAATACTTTGTAAGACTTACTTTCATGGATCTCCGCAGGTATTGAGTTCCAAGTTTTAGTTCCAACAAAGAGGATACTGTGTTGCGACCGAGCCTTTGAATAATAAGGAACATGAATTTACTTCTATTTCGGGTTAAATGGTCGTGATGACCAGTTTGTGCAGTTATTAATTGTTTTAGGTTTTGTCGCCATCATTTATTAGTGTTTTGTAAATGAAATTGCAAATGGAGATATTGTAGAGATCCGAAAGTTTAAGTATTCGTAAATTTTTGAATGAATCATTTGTGTGAGCATTATATTCTAGGTTCTTTACCGCTCTGAAAGCTCTTTTTTGCAGAGTATAAATTTTTTGGTTTTATTTTTATCAGTTCCGTGCCATGCTTCTATTCTGCATTGCAAGTATGGAGAAATGAGCGTTCGGTAGAGTATTTGTGAAGCTACTTCAGGCACGAAATTTTCAACTTTATTTAGGATTCCGATAGATTTTGATAATTTAGAACTAATATGAGCGATGTGCTCTTTGAAGGTCAGATGTTTATCTATCATGATGCCCAGAGACTTACATGAGTTGGTTTCTTCGATTTCACCTTCGCCAATTTCAATGCGAGGGAGAGATACATTTTTCTTGAGTGAGAATGTAATATATTTCGTTTTATCGATATTAAGGCTTATTTTATTAGCTTTAAGCCACAATGAGACTTTTTGAAGTTCATTATTTATACTCTCCGCAATCATAGCGGGATTTTGATTCGGAAGGACCGCAGAAAGCGTACTGTCATCGGCAAAAAGTGTGAATTAGAAGAATGATGTTAATTTAATAAATCATTGATGAAAATCAGAAATAGGAGCGGCCCAAGAACAGATCCTTGTGGAACTCCATGGCTAATTGTCTGTGGGTCCGATTTTGCGTCGTCAATGACAACGTATTGCTTCCGATTTGTTAGGTATGATCTGAACCAATCATGGGCAACCCCTCGAATGCCAAAACAGGGTAGTTTCGAGAGTAATATTTTCTGGTCCACACAATCGAATGCTTTTCGAAAGTCAAGAAATACAGAGAGGACTGGCTTTCCTTCATCTATATTAGAATAAAGGAATTTTAAATGGTTCAATATAGCCTGTGTTGTTGATTTTAATGTATAAAGCGTTCATGTTGCGATTGAAATGTAGAGTTGAAGCAGGCAATGTTTATGTTTTTGTCAGAATTTAAAGAGCTTAGATAGAAAACGCCCACGTTTTTATTGAAGCATGAGAAGGAAAAATCTGTTTTTTATTGAAACACAAAGATTTGAAACAGAAAAATGTCATATTTTTGAAACGGCGAGTTGAAATAGAAAAGTTTCATATTCATCAGGAGGAATGGAAATTTGAAATTGGGAAAAATTCATGTTTTTCTTAAAACGAGAGTTTGAATAAACGAGTTCATGATTGTAGACAATTGAAACATCGTGACAGTAGAAATAAAAAGATTTAACATTTCCTAAGAAACATGCAAGTTGAAAGTCTAAAGTCATGTTTTTCAAACACGGGAATTAAAGAAAATGACAATTTCATAATCATGTTTTACTGGCGTTTTTACACCAGAACGTCCCAGTTTTCACGCTCGCGAAATGAAAAAAGTCAACCCTATTCTACATGTGAAAAATTCTACTCTATTCTACATGAAAAACTTGAATTTGTCATGCATGTAAAAAGTTGACTTTATTCTACGTGTAAAAGTTGACTCTGCATATGATGTAAAAAAGTTTACTCCATTCAGCATGAAAAAAAGTGTGCATGATTCACAAAATTCAAAGCACTGGAGTAAAGATGAGCAGTGAACCACCGGCACGCAAATCCACGATGCCGTCGTGAAAACAGATCACCACTCCCAAGAATCTCCCTCCTGACTCGCGCAGTCCTGCAGCAGTAGTGTGAGAATTGTTAACTTGAGGGGATTGTGTTCCAGCGAGCTAAACCGAGAATTGTAAACTTAAGGGGATCGTGTTCCAGCGAGCTAAACCGAGAATTGTCAACTTAAGGGGATCGTGTTCCAGCGAGCTAAACCGAGAATTATAAACTTGAAGGGATCGTGTTCCAGCGAGCTAAGCCGGGAATTGTAAACTCATGGGAATCGTGTTCCAGCGAGCTAAACTCCAGGAACGAGTGTGGTACAGAGATCGAGACTGGAAGAAACAGCACACGTCACTAAGCAGGTAAGGGAAGCAAAACATCATCTTATCTCTGTGTTTTGAATGATTCTGTGAATTTTCCCTTTGTTTTCTGGGTTAATTATTCATTTCTTAAAGGTGTTTGAGTTGCTACAAATCCGTAAAATGAAATAAATGGCGGATGGTCATTATAACAAATCGATGGGAGGTCCTGCCTGTTTAAAATAAAAACACTTAAATGTAGAGTCTAAGTTACACCAACACGGATAGAGCATCGAAGTCAGAATTTGTCAGGTCATGCGACTTGGCATCTCCCGTACTCTTCGACCTGTTACGTTCTGCAATGCTCATCATACACGAGTAGTAGCACTTATTTATTTATTATTGCTACAAACAGGTCATAAACATTGGTCTGGAAAGGGATACACTATCAACGGTTACACAACAGAATATGCCATACATGAACAATTAATAAATATTAGGAAATTGAATAAAAACACTTTTCGGACAGCGACAAAGACCGATGGGCAACACCGGCGGAGGCAACCGAGCCCTGCTGTAACTAATTCGAAGTGACAAGGCATGGCCAAGAGGCAACGAAGCCAACCTGACTGGAACATAAAGGATCGTGCTGCTTTGTCTAAGACACACAGAACTGCGGCTGCAATATAATTAATTTTAAAATGAAATTAAACTCAACCTTAAAACTCCTAAATACCATGTCCTCGCCGAACTTTGTTACATTGTTTTGAATTAAAAATGTTAAATGACCACGGAATGTTATCGCCACGGCAACCCTCACTCGGCGGCTTCGGGCCGAGTGCTTCAGTGTAAAAAAAAAATAACTGAAACACACAAATGATTCTAGAGTGACGTGAGAAACTTTGAGGCACAACCCTTTTCACGTATTTTCCTCGCCACCTGATTGCAGTGTTTTCGGGGCAACATTTAATTAAATGTTTGTTATCAAGTGTTGACTAATATTTCTTGCACTGAGTATTTCATTGCAAGAAACTTAATGAATATATCGGGACAGCGTAGGGAAAAGAAACGCACGCACTGTGAGACTCGTTTAGAACAGACAATGGAGAATAATGCATTACTATCCGTCTAAGCATCCAGCTATCGGTTTACTGAGGCGAGCAAACAATTATTCGAAGTGAGAGTATAATTGTCTGCATTGTGGTCTAAGTGCGGTGATGTTGGCTGTGCACATGCATTTTTTAGATGACAATCATGTTTGAATCATTGAGATAAATATTCAATATTCATTATTTGCCTGATATTCTCAAAGAAAATGCGTCTGTGGTACTTCATAGATGACTGTCTTTAGCAATGTTATCAGACAGTTATTTATCTTAAAATGATCCTAAAATACGAGAACCGCGAAGGAGATAATTAAAAAATATGTTGCTCTCACATCACCTCGAGATGCTAACATTCATTTTACTAAGTATGAACTCTTTACTGAAATGAACAAATGAGTTAAAAATGTTTTGAGGTAATTGTTTGGATATTTGGGTAAATAAGTTCTGTATTTTGAACGTTGTCATGAAAACTTTGTTCATATGACAACTACATTCATTAGCCTGCTGATGAACTAAGTGTCAGTTTTGATGAGATTACAATGCTCCTTGTTAAACAATGAGCGATGAGTAAACATTCATGCTGAACATGGGATAATCGAGCATTTCTGATAATTTGGCCATGTTATATTCTCTACTTGCTGCTTGTTTGGGGCATCAGAAATATTTTATCGGCGTAGGAATTTACCAGTTAAGATGTTCAGTTCTGCAGGGAATTATGAAAGTCTAACCATTTCCATGCTCGAGGCAAATTGAGTATTTGATAATAACTACTTTTTTTTCTAGAAAAAATATGTATGCAAAAGTTTGATTAGCTCCATGGTGTGGTCATCACAACGCCATTGAGCGGTCACGTTTTATCTGAAGGGAAGTCTCGAATGGAACAGTGAAACTTCTGCCTGCACGTGAGATTAGACGCGCTGTTCCTCCCAGTGCCTGTTACGAAAGTAGAGCTACACTCTGACGCACTTAGCTGACAGATATTATTTTAAGAACATTCTCTTTTTAGAACAGACTTTTGATGCAAATATAGCGGAGGAAATAAAAATTTTGTCACTTAGAGTAGCTGCTCGTGGAATGTAAACACTCGGCAAATTTGAGCTTCTTATTGGAGAAAGATTATTTTCTTAAAATAAATCGCCCTGAGTAACCCACAGTGGACTGGCCAGTCCGGCATTAAGAAGAATGCGTTTGAAGTTTTTGTGCAGTCCAACTTATTTTGTCGGAACATCTGTGCATTTGTCGCCACTGATCCAGCGTTGAGGACGATCTGCCTATCTTAGACGTCATGATAGGCAGTATTTTGTTTATTTTAATGAGTTATTTTGGATTAAATATTGACTCTGATGACATGAATGAAAATGATGTTCAGCGACGAATAACCGCTTATGCACCTGTAATTTCAGAATTTAATAGGCATTCAAATATTATCTAGATAAAGTTTTCCATAAACTTCATTAGTTTGAATAAAAAATTTGATGTCGGATTTCGTGCGCTAACTTTTTCAGGCATAAAGTGTGTAGCGAATTTTGTATGAACTGTATGTAATGATGAAGTGTTTTTCTACTTTTGGCTCAAAATCGGATTTGGAGTACAACCACTTCTCACCATCGTAATACTGATGATGACTTGAATACTTATTGTCACCTTATTGTTACCCACACACCGCTCACAGCAGGGCTGAATGATCTTTTCTGTGTGTATTGATTTGGTTTGTTAACATATATTAGACCATGATTTATTACGTCATCTCCACAATTTTTCATCTTTATTAAAAACATAAAATGTATTCCTTTTTTTCTTCAGATGAAATGAATTTCGGAAAGAAATTTTAACAGAGGTTGAACTTTGCAAGAAAATCATTCTGTAGAGCAAAATGCAAAGAACTTATGGTGAAATTTGATTTATATATTTTCAATAGGTTCGACAAAATCATGGGGAGAATGAATGGACTTCGCATTTATATCTGTTCAATGTTACACCAGGTGTTTCTTGAAAACACGATTCCTCTGTTTGAATTAACTTGCTGGCTCTTTTTCCGAAATGAATGAGGTTGTGCACAAAAACTGTTTGCTTTCGAAAAAGATAATTGTTTTTTTAAGACAAAAATTTTGGGTATAGCTACTTAAAAAAAGCGAGTGTGTCCTAAACACTTTTTGAAACAAATAATCACTTATAGTAATAAAGCCATAGGTATTTATTTGACGAAATGAATACTGAAGGAAAAGTGAAGCCACACATGGAAAATCATATATATATACTTCAATTCCAAAATGTTATTTCAAATCCTAAGGAAAATATTACATTTGTCTACTTGTAGTCGGTGACGATTTTCCCAATCACATTCACCATTTTTTCAATTTTTTTTTCATTGTGTGTCTTATAATTTGCGAATTTTGCTGGGAGCATTGAACTCTGTCGTAATTATTTCTCACAAATCATCTACGTTCATCGATGGTGTGATGTAAACTTTATTCTTTGGAAGTTTTATCAAAAACACGTCACATGGGGTGAGGTCTGCGGACCTCGGCAGCCACTCCTGTTCACGTCCTACGCCGATGGCCCGGTTCAGACATATTTTTGGCAATTATTCACGTCCTAAAGCTTGCCGAAGGCAAGGTGCACCGTTCTACATATCCTCCAGACCTATATCCTCCAGACCTAAACTCAAACCAGATTTGCATCTACCTTTAAGTGATGGGTTTTGTTATCATTAAATTCTTTGTTCGTAAACGTGTAATGAAAACACTCGCACATTTCGAGAAGCTTTATCCAGATTGTTGGTAATGAAGTAATTGGGTTGCTTCTATGTCAGAAAAAGATTAAATCTGATTTTAAATTAGCATGTGGCTACAATTCAAACAGAGGGTGCCAATTTTTGTGAAACATTCCGTATAGTGTAACTAAATTGTTTGTTTGCATTTGTGTCTTGTATTTGCATTTTACCAAATTAGTAAGCATAGTTATGTCGGAAAATACAACATGATTTTGTAACCACGTAATGTTTGACGGCATCATCACTAGAGCCACGTTGATGCATCTCAGGTGGCAAACAAGATCTCATTCTTAACTCTCCAGCTCAATTGGCATACGAATTTGGAAATCGGGATAGGTTTTATGATATTAATCTGGACGAAAAAAATCATTAAAAGCCTTATGGCATCCAATGTAAGCAAATAGCAGTACTTATCTCTCGTAAAAGTACTCACTCAGTGTTAGAAATGTTTATTATATTTGTTAGGCTGTCCTTGTTCGGCGCCAATTGTTAGATTTATTTTTATTTTTGGTCCTTGTTCGGGCCCGAGATTTATTATTATTTTTGGTCCCTGTTCGGGCACCAAGATTCTCGATCTTTCGGATGCTTTTACGGGCTGACCTTGCTCACGGGTGCCGAAGTTTAGTTCTTAGAGGCTGTATCTCAGCGGATGTAGGGCTGCCGCTCATTGGGTGCCTCTCATTTGGCAACTCTCTAGGAGTGGAGACCCTTTTCTTTTCTTGGTAGTCGGTATTCTTCTCGGGGAAGATAGTACTCGGTTAATTTACAGATTTATTTGCAGGGAACAATGTTAGCTGCAGAGTATTTCAGTAACTGAAAATGAGGTTCCGAAATTCCAGAGAGCGAACCGTTTCTTTTCGTCGCTCTCCAGCATTTCGGACAAGCCGGATTCAAGGGGGTGTGGGGCGTATCTAGGTTACTCGAATTAAATTCCGGCGAACATTATTCACAAAGCCGGTAGCGTGATACTAGAATATCCATCTGGCCATACTGGCGCGGGCCTAACACGCCCATAATGACAAGACTTTACTTGTAGAGCAAAGTCTTAACAAACCCACGCCAGTTTGATCGATAAAACTAGAGAATTGAAGTCCTGTTAGGTCTCTGATTAGTTTTTGAGACCGTTCAACATATAGGGGTTATGTGATAATTAATTCTATAATCTTAAGAGATATAGGCCCTAGTTTAGCGCCCTTTTTAACATCAACTATCTATAAAGAGGACATAGTTACCAGCTTTATCTCGAAAATCTCGGGAACATTCTCGGATATCTTGCGGGTTCACTCGTTTCTCTGGAAGGTTGCGGAGCGAGATAGGAAATCGGCGATATGATTCACGGTTTTCCGCGATATGCTCGGCTTGGAATTGAAACAGGCTCAGGTAGAGGGCCCATTTTTTCAAGCGAGGGTTAAATTTATCGGCCTGTTGCAGATAGAGTAGAGTCCGGTGATCAGTTTGTAGAATAAATTCTCGGCCGTACAGATAGGTTTCAAAATTTTGGAACGCCCAGTAGATAGTTAAGACCTCTTTCTCGATGGTAGAATAATTCATCTCCTCTCCTCTGAGTCGGCGGGATGCATGAGCATTTGGTGCACAGCGCCTGAAGTCGATTTTGCTGGGCTGGAGAAGAACAGCGCCTAGACCGGTTTCCGATGCGTCCGTGCGTAGGATAAATGGGATATTTGGGTCCGGTAACTGCAACACGGGATTTGTCGTTAAGACCAATTTAAGTTCCTCGAATACGTCTTGGCTGATGTTGGTCCAGGGAATCTCTTTTGGAGAATTTTTCCTTAGGAAGTCATGCAGAGGGGCGGCCCGATCGGTGTCATGAGGAATAAACTGTTTTTAGTATCCTACACTGCGTAGAAAACTCCTTGGTTCTTTCTTTTTCTTGGGTAATGAGGAGGTGCGTAGCGCTTCTATTCGTTCTGTCATTGGTCGGAGCTGCTCGCTACTTAATTGATGGCCGAGGTATTGGAGATTACTACAGCCGAAAGCGCATTTCGAGGATTTCGCAGTTAGGCCGTGTTGTGTCAATGCTTCTAATAATTTTTCCATGGAATCTAGATGCTTTTCCCAGGTGGCGGAAGCGATCAGAATGTCGTCCATGTAAACTTCTACGTCCTTTAGGCCGCTAGTTACTCGACGAATGAGGCGGGAAAAGGTATCAGGTGCATTGGCCAGTCCGAACGGCATTACCTTGAATTCGTATAGTCCGGACCTCGTTTTGAATGCCGTATAAGGACAGGATGCTGGGTGCAGAGGAACTTGCCAGTAGCCGTTGGTTAAGTCCATTTTAGTGAAGATAGTTTTCCCTGCCAATCGAGTAAAGATGGAGGTGATGTCGGCAATGGGTTCGGCATCGAAGCGCGTTTGATTATTAAGGTGACGACAATCCAAACAGAATCGATGACTTCCGTCTTTTTTTCTAACTGCTAACAAGGTGGAGTAGTGATGTGAGTTGGACGGCGTGCTTATACCCAGTTGTAGCCATTGCGCGAGATTTTTATGTAATTGCGGTTCTAGTGATAGCGGCAAGAGGTGGGCATGTTGGAGGCGGAAGTTGCTGAGGTCTTTTAGGTTGATTTCGTGGACTACGGTCCTGGTTTCTCCCGGTGTGTCGGTGAATAGGCGATCGAATTTGGTAAGCAACTCCTTCAGCTGTTTTTGTTCCCTTTCGTCCTGACGGTTGTCGAGGGAGCAGTCGGTAACGGTTTCTCCCAACACGAGGGGAATTTCCGGTTCTTTTGTGTCGAGCTCCTCTTCTGCATTGGTAGGTTCGACAGAAAGGCAGGCGGCAGTGAACGCTTCTCTAACGGCGTCTCCTTCATGTTCTTCGAGTTCCAAGTAGTTGGGATTAGCATTGCTGTTTGGAGCCTCGGGTTCCTGATACTTCCGGAGTAAATTGAAAAGGTATAGTTCACTGTTTCCTTCTATTTCCAATAAATAAGTATAGGTTCCTAGCCGCGTGGTGATTTTAAATGGGCCTTTCCATGCCATAGTCAATTTATTTCTTTGGTCCGGAACAAATTCTAGTACTTGGTCTCCGGGTTTCAACACTCGAAGTTTGGTTTTTCGGTATAGACATTTGATCGTTTTTTTTACTTTGTTTCAGACTAGTTTGGGCAATTGCACACGTTTCTTTTAAGCGATGCTGGAGATCGAGTAGAAAATGGGCCGGAGCCTGGTCGGTGTCTACTGCAGGATT
>JACJUY010012231.1:0-16497 GCA_014220935.1 Platorchestia sp. MABIK | reverse complement strand
ACAGTATCAGAAGCCGTAAACTTCTACGGAGCAAGGGAAAGTAAAAGCACAGCAAGGCTCCTAATAATGTAGATCCTAAATTATCATTACCATTAATTTCGTATAAAATTCCCCAGCCACAACGAAGGTGATCGCAAGACAGGGAAGAAAGGGCACCAGTAAGTAAGGACTACAAAACGAGAAATTTATGCAAGTGTGTTCCCACGCAGGATGCCCTACGCACGGAAGCATTAGGTGAGGAAGGAAAGATGGCAAAGGTCCGAAAACTAAAATAGTGGGCAAAAAAGAAAGAAGTCCCGAAGGTCTATCATCAGCTGAGATAACCTAACAATGTCTCCCCTGGGGGCGCAAGTCCCCATATCATAGAATAGGCAAACCACTAACGTTAACGTATTGTTTATACGTCCCCTCCCTCAGGGGTGTATGAAAACTTAAATGGTAAAAGGCTGATTGCGTTATAAATATCTTGTCCAAATTAAACTCACCAGTTTATCACTCAACCGTGCTTTGTTTCGACCAAATCAATATGCATAAAATTTTACCTTTCACTAAATGGTAATTGTTATATAGTAAAACCTAAAATTTCGAACATGACAAAGTTGTTATATTATTTCTAAAGAACCCTAACATCATACAAAAGGATAAAAAACAAACAACGCTACGTGATAATTTACTCAGATATCCAGCAATAAAGTACATTTGTCCGTGACAAAACCGTAACGTTAGTATCACACGAATTCTACAGGTTATTCCAAAATTTCCAATCCATTACCTGTGCACAATTCCAGTTTATCACACACGTCTCAACTAGCATAAGAGGTCTAATAAAACATACATAATACTACTCTATGGATGTAATGAATATTTTCCGCTCAAAAGCTAAGTTACGCGATCTTCTAAGCTCTTTCAGTATAGGTCAACGAAAACATTGTAGGGGCAGAGGCTTGGGTCTTCCCAGCGACGGAATAACCCCTCATCTACGTGAATGAAAGAGACTGGAAAAATTTGGTATAAAACGTTCATCATAACCATTAGAGATAAATAGGCAGTAAACGACGTAACCTGAGAGGCTGACTAGGGATGGTGGTCTGGTAAGCCGTAACGCGAAGCGACTTGATGAAGGCACACTAATGATGCGAGTTTACATCAGCGCTCCCTTAATAAGAATCGTAAAACCCACAGCAGTTCTAAGGCCCATCCACATCACAATAACTAATAGTGTAGTAAACACGAACACACACGAATTTCATGTCTCCGATACAACTAAGATTAGTTCAAATCTCCCAGGTAAGCCTTTTTTAGATTTGGTTTAATCGCCAAAATCAGAGAGCACCGGTGGAGGCCGTTAAAGTAGAAAACAAAGAGGCAACATACGTTCAACTACTGAATTAATTTCACACACATCTAATACTATTTCCAGAGGTTAGACCACTGTTCAATCGATCACAAACACAACCCAGCAACGACCTCGTTGATGACACCACAAGGGCGTGACATTACCGTGCCTTCATTTCACACCGTGCCTTCCCATGAGATACTACGGTCGCCGGAAGGCAACGAGAGTATCTCTTAATTAAGTAACGAAAATTAGATTATATGATAATTAAAGCCTCTCTAACCGCAAAGGCGTTCCAAAGAGAGGATGGAGGAAGGCACCATTTAGTATGGAGTAGAGGGAAAGTAGAATCTATACATAAGGTGCATAGAAACAGCAAGTTGAGAAAGAAGTTCATGAAACATGATAAAAGCTGAAGAAGAAAGTAGTAGGTGCTGAAAAACTGATCAGCAGAGAACCTGAAAAAGTTGGTTCGGAAGAAAACAAAAAACATTTGATTCAACAAAAAGAAGGCTTACGTAACTCTCAGCTCGGGACTTCACATTTTCTCCCTGGGGGTGCTAATTCCCATAGATAGAATAGTTGCACCCCCTGAGGGATGATATCCGTGGATACAGGAGACGAGAAGGAAGAAGAGAGAATCATGAGAATTCGTAACAAAACCCATAAACATAGCTGATTTTAGTGTGTAGTCGAAAGGAAATTTCCAGGGGAACTACAAGTCGTGTAAATATACATTAAGAGAGCGGATACTAACAGCATGTCGCTGTCTCAGAAAATCAATGTAAAATATTTCCTGACAAGCCTAATTTTTGAGATATGTCTGAGGCCAACAGTGAGCTAACTTTAAATATTCTACTTCATTCATCAGCACCGGAAATCAATTTCACAGACAAAAGGCGGAGCACTTTCACAGGTTATATTTAAAAATTCCACACAGTACTGGAACCCAGTTCCTTCATAATAATAAGGAACCCTGTTACGACAATAATGCAGAAACATGCACAACCAAAAGTCTCGACTGCAGTTGGCACGCAGAGAATCAACGGATAAAGCTGCAGGTAAACTCTTCACCAAAGCATGCAAAGCCATTTATTATGGCACTACGGGATTGGGGAATCTACCCACAACGTGAGTATCTTCCCCCTGTAACAACTCCCTCCTGTCATGAGTGGCGAGATGTGAGAGCAAGTCAGTGGGTACCACCATAGCCAACTCATTTCATCGACCACTACCGCAGATTCACACGCCGCCTTCACCTTTACTCTTAAACAATCACGCAAACAACCGGAACGAGGGCGAAATTAACTACCGTATTACATTATTTCATAAAGAATTGATAAATACTCCCTCAAAATGCTGCTTTTGCTAATGAAAAACACGTAAAAAACCAGCAACACAAACACTCCTGACTAAACAGATCTCCAAGTACGCGTGGCTCAGACAAGTTCAAACGACTGAAATTCCTTAGATGAAACACCAGGAGAATAGGAACTGCATGAGCGCCCTGTATATTTCTGAAATAACACTAGCATGAAAAAATAGTTTTAAACAAGTCTACTGCATTTCAGCAGAGCTCGCTTTAGGGTGCCGAGTCATTATTGTAAGAAAAATTGTTCGTTTGAACCAGCTTGAAATTTTCAGTCTAGAACCCAACAACGGTTTATGATATACATTTATGGAGAGATAGTAAATTAGTTTAAGCCTTCATACCCCAACATAGGTGTGCCCAATAAAAAAGGAAGAAGGCACTATTTAGGAAGGAATTAAAGAAACAGAGAATCCATGCACAAGGAGTGTCCCAAACCATTAGCATTGAAACAGCAATATTGAAAGAAGTTCATGTGACAAGACAAAAACTGATGGAAAAAGTTAGAAAGTAATTTGGACATACATCTTTTCTTTTAACTGGGAGCGTTAACTCTCGGAAATACGATAGTTAAATCCCTCGGAGGAAAACTTGTGATGACATGAGTACATTTTACAAATTAACAAAGGAATTTACAGTAGACGATAGCAGTACACTAACAGTAGAGTTCACATCAGTTATAACATCCTAATAGACCAATGTAGTGACTAGCAAGGAGTGATTGTTCTATCAAATAGAAAATACAACATGATAATGCGATTACTTAATCGACTAGATAATGCATTTCCCACTTTCCCCTCAACAACGTCTATCCAATAAAAAATGACCAGGCCTGGATACGCGAAGTAGGACGTTCATTAATTAGAACAGGTTAAATGTGATACATTAAACTAAAGCTCCCTAACTCAAACTAGTAGTAAACTTAAAAGTAAACGTGTTGAATGAGAACTTCCTGACCAGATCTTATTTTGGGTCGAATTTTGAAACAATTCACGTCTTAGTAGACGCAAAAATAGCAGCGTACTCTACTCAAAGTAAATTCAAGCTGCTAGCCAAAAGGTTATGAAGATGTAAATTGTTTGAGAATACAACCCCAGATGAGCACTGTGGAGGAGTGCCTATTTTTTTTGAAAGTCCGCACTGATTTCCTTCAAGTGAAATATCGAGCAAATTCTCAAGTGCACTGTATTTCATATTGCATTATAGATAAAGAATTCAGAAATAAATAAGCTGATGTAATAACTCTCGGGAATTAATATTTACTGTTGTGCAGCGCCTCCAGTTTGGGTGTGCATCCTTACAGGTTGATAACATAACTTTTCACCTACAAGTTGGGCAAAACCCCAAAACCTTCCGAGAGTCTACGAATACTAAAGAACAGATCAACGAACTTGACGTGGCTCAACTGTTCAGACGAATGATAAGTTGGCTAATAAAGCAAACTACGTCTGACACAATAATTGCTGCCTTCTCGCGCACATGAACAGAGCTAGGGAGTCCGACCTGCAATAAATTCAGGTCGAAATTCAAGGGTTAGCAAGGTCAACTAGCACCACTGTGTGAACATGTTCTGTAGTTAACTTCACTATATCAGTGACTAAGCACAAGTTATTAACAAAAAATCCAGGAAGTACAGCTTACAAGGTAGGGAGATTGGCTTCACTAATATTGATGTAATGTGATCTCTCTCTTAAGACAATAAGAACGTGCTACAACAGGAGCATTTACACAGGGAAAGAGAAAATACAATTCATACCTATACTACATAAGTTTAAAGATTCGACGCAAAAACACTCTTCCTTCCTTAAAATTCATACTTCAAAATGCATGAAATGTCGAACCTTATGGATCCAAAATAAAGATTGATTGATTATAAGAAAATTTTAGCCTCCCTTCACCGCAACAAAGATGTCCAAAGAGAGGAAGGATGAAGGCACCATTTAGTATGGAGTTAAGGGAACGCAGAATCTACGCACAAGGTGCATAAAAACAGTGAGCTAAGAAAGAAGTTCATGAAGTTGCAAAAGTTGAAGAAGAAATTAGTAGGTGCTGAAAAACAGGACAGTAGTGAACCGAAAAAAGGTGGTCCGTAACAAAAACAAAAACCTATCCTATTTCAACAAAAAGAATGCCTACCTAACCTTTAGCTCGGGACCTCACATAATCCCACCTGGGAGCGCTAATTCCCATAAAGACAATAGTTGTATCCCCTGAGGGGTCCAAAATAAAGGACTCCTCAGGACCCTTTGGTTTCCATCACAGGCCAGTGTAAATAACAAGAGACGAAAATGAAAAGACAAAAACAGTAGTTGAGTGAAAGGAAATAACGAGATCAGTTTTCCCGTTACACGAGTCAACTCACGGCAAGCACTAATACAAAATCCTATATCAATAAAATTCAAGTGGCTCACACAGGAATAAAATTTCGGTGTTTTGGTCTCCCAAACCAGTAACAATGACAGATAAGTGAATCAAAAGTATCTCAAAGAGTTTACCAAGAAGGGAATAGACATGTAGAAGATGGCTCACACAAAATGTTGATTGCAGTGCACACTGGTCTCCCCAGAGTGGAAAAAGAAGGATCGGGCATAGAAGTTTAGCGCTCAGTATCTTGAAGCTAAAACTCACAAAGGAGCAAGTTTTATCGATTCAAAAATAAAAATAAAGAGCATTGTTCACATAAACAAGTAGTCAATAGATAAAGTAAGATCAGCTCTGAATACCTTTGCGAGTAAAAACTTTCAATTCAAAACGCCTTGAAAACAAGAGATAAGCTGCAGTTTGTATCCACCAACTAGCGAGGGTTCTGCAACCACTCAAGAATATGACAATACTTTCACAAAAATCAACAAAAATCTGCTGTAACAGAATGGCTTTTTCCTGAAAAGCTGTAAAATATGCAACAGATGCAGGTACAATGAATTAGTCCTCATGAATAACAGAGAAGAGATTCCTTTAAAAAAAGGGAACAAAACACAATAGGACAGCCTTATTGGGAAATACAAGCAAAAGAACAAATGGACAGTTGAGGTCACAGTTACTTTACAAATAGACTGCCTGGTAGTAAATTTTTAAACAGTTTACGCCGTTGTTGCGGTACAGCTGTCAGAGAAATTTCCTCCTCAAGCTTGAGATATTTTTTGGAACAATTCTCAAACTTCAAAATATCGGTCAAGAAATAGTTGGGTTTTCAAGTCAAGAGAAGAACGCTCCTGCTAAGTGGTTTGGAGATCCAGCGCAGCATTCCATCAGCAGTGCACAGGAACTCTTTGGTGTGAATGCTCCTCAATAAATAATTTCTAACTAGAAGAAGTACAATGCGCCCTTAGTTCATAAACATTCTTTTACACTTCTACACTCGAGATAAATTACAGAGGGCGCAAAGCAAGATATCCATTTGAATGTTACTTGTCATGAAATGCTAGCTTATGATATCTAAGTTTCCATTTTATGGAGGAGTTCATAAGTGCAAGTATAGTAGAACCAGGCTCTAGGTTTTAGCACTTTCCGTTATGACCTTTCAAGATATTAAAACATTCGTACTAAAACACTAACAGAGACAGCAAGGCACAGTGACCTGCTACTACTTACATAGAATGAATAAAACCTGAACTAAGAAAAGCGACATGTATACATAGAAAACCGTAAAGCTGGAGTGACAATAGTAACAGACGCAGCTTTAGATTGAAGCTGAAAACTAACACCTTAGAGGCGCTTAAAATAAGAGTTTCATAAATCCCCTTTGGAATGAATAACTTCAGAAATGTTAAGCCTAAAATGTACACAGAAAAACGAAAAAATCCTCGTACCATAAGAGTTAGAAAATATTGAATTGAAAAAATGTAATGCCTTACTAGCTAACTATTCGCTTACAGACACACTTTCTCCTAGTTCCCCAACGCACGTCATGCTTCGTTTTCGAGAGCCATTAATGCCAAGTTTAGCTGCATCAGGCCCCAGTGCAATACAGGCATCAGTGCAGCAGTTAGGAACGTTACCCTCTTTTGGGCCTCCAATGCTTTGGTAAAATCTGTGCAACACGAGGTGGTTGAGATAGTTTGTTCGAACGTCAAGTTGCGGCGTTGTGCCGGACACGTTGGTTAGTTGATAACCTAAGCATTACCAATGCCCTATCACCTGAAGCTGAGAGGTCACATGGACCAGCAACACACATCACCAATACACTATCACCAGAAGTTGAGGTGTCACACAGACCACTATCATGCACCACCGGCATGGACTAGACTTCGACGACGTTGCTTTCTTGTTCGCAGCTCAGACTCGACACCTGAACAAAAGCAATACAAGCATTAAAAACAAATTATGTTATTTAAAAAAAATAATAGACTGAACAAAAATTGAAAAACAAGTGCTTAGACCACAGCTGGTCAAAAACTCAAACTATTTAAGATGATTTGGCAAAAACCATTTGAATTATTACAAGTGTTTTGTTTTTGGTTAAGTATTGAAAGACAAATAGTAAAATAGCCTTCAGTCAAAATAGGAACAACATCAAAATATAACACTAAAAGATAATTTTTATAGTAACTTATTATTAGTTGGTGATGATTTGCATGGTAAAACTATTCTAGACAACTCCAACCTCATACTAAATTTGCAGTAAGCTCATGATAACAAATCTTTCTACTAAATGTTCCTTTTCACTAAGAGTTCTTTAGTTCAAATAGCTTATAATGAACTATAGAGGAGAATAACAGCTTTAACATAACCTGTCATTGCTTGAACGTAAAGAAATCAGGAGGACTAAAATAATATAGGTATTAAATTACTGAAATAAGTCCCCCGAAACTTTGTGAACATGAAAAGAAAAGATGCCAGTTCAACTGAATATTCTAAAACCACAAACCCTATTTCCAGTTTCATTTCACTTTAACAGCCACCTACAACCAGTGATGCTCGCTGCTAAGGGCAGATGGTGGTAATTCTACTCTAATATGCCCACACAGTTTGGAACGCTATATTATATGGATAGTGCAGCAAGGAATTATGAATAATACTGTCAATATATTCACAAAAACAAGCATTTAACTTGCACTAGTTTTCACGTCATAATGCTGAGTTCACACTCGGTTGAACACATAAATTTTCAAGTAATTTTCTGAATACAGTTGGTGCTAGGAAGAGATGACATGAACTTGTTTTCAAATTACAGCAACTTTACAAAAATGTAATCTGATAGAACGTTTATGAGTGCCATTTATAAAAGCATGAATCCCATTTCATTACAAATGCTTTGCATCCAACCAGTACAAAATACCATATTTAATGCATTGCACAACACGGACACAGTTTCTGAACCTTCTGACTGGTTTACATCATTCTCAACAATAATAAATTAATGAATAAAATGTGACATTAATTTTATCACAAAAGTTTAATGCTAGAATATGAACACCACAAATAAAGTTTAATGGTCGAATTTGAAACTCTACTGATAGAATTTTCTTATCTAGCAGATTTTGATCTCAATACATTTTACATAACAGCAAAGTATGGCATTTCAGCACTCCCAGCCCTCCTTTTGTCCTTTTTCCCTCGGGTCACAATACACGCAATAAATGATAAAATAGACATTAATTAGTTAGAGTGAATGTTCAAATGATGTTCCCATCTAGTCAATTTTCAATCTTCATTACAAAAATTTAGGATACTTTAAATGTTTTTTGTCTATTTTCTGACTTGAAAATTTATAAAAACTCCAAATTTTACTAAATATGAAAAATCCATAAATAATGACTAGCTTCCAAAGAAAATATTTCAGCAATATCATTTGATGAATCTACCTTGTTTTATAACCATTGATAATCTCATGCAGAGGCATTAGGAATAGCCAAACTAACTTGCCCATTATTACTTAGCCAAATACAGAGCAGTTGTAACAACTCATCAAGAGAAAGTGCACTACACCTGTGGTCTAGACTTCAGTCCCATGTTCTCAGATATGAGTCTGTTCTCCCAGTCATCCTGATCATCAGCAGGATTGTACAGGTAGTTGGGGAGCAGCTGCTGGCTCATGTACTCAAACTGTCGTTGCTTCTCTTTTCTCCTGTAGCATACCTGCAATAGCATTTCTAATTTTAATAATGAGGGAAGTTTTATATTACACGTAATTTTAATGAAACATCGAGGTTATGGCAAGCTTGAGTCATGAAGTCTGTAGGAAGCACTGACTGAGCTGCACTAAAGTAGAAATTTACATTCCTGCTCAAATATAACAGAACAGCTCATTTGACTACATATAGTACATACCTTTTGTACAGAGAGTAAAGAGTATGCATTAACTTTACCCTAAAAAAATATTAAACAATTTTCTATTAAAACAAATGTTAATTTTATATGGTGCAAATTCACTAATATTAAAATGTATGAAATTTTACTCAGTAGCAGATTATATTATATTTTAATGTAAGCCTCCCTAACTTCTACAATGGTGTTCCAATGAGAAAAGGATGAAGGCACCATTTAACATAAAGTTAAGGAAATGCAGAATCTATGCACAAGGTGTGCTTACAGACAAGATCTCCTGTGTATAGAAACAGCAAGTTGAGAAGGAAGGTTATGAAAGAAATTAAAATTTGAAGAAAGTCAGAGGAACTGTGAACTTGACAGCAGTGAACTGAAAAAAGATAGTCCTTAACTAAGCAAAAAAACATTCTACTTCAACAAAAAAGGCATACCTAACCTTTAGCTCAAGACCTCACATTTTTTGATTGTAAATACTAATTCTCATAGATACAATAGTTGCATCCCCCCGAGGGATCATTGAGTAGCATTGCAATTATTGAACCCAAAAGCTTTACACAATGCACAGAAAGTTGCTGGTACAGAGGGAGTTAGTTTCCATAGATAACCAAAAGCACAAAAACTAAATCCTTAGAAGCCTCCCTCAGATGAGACATATGAAGGTTCTAGAAGTGTTAGAAAACAATGCACACAACAGATACTTTCATTCAAAGCCAATCAATATTTTTCATTCATGAAGGTTATCAACCAAAATTAATCATTTTCTTGAAACATTTCCTATACACCTTGAAAATAGCTTCTAGATTTGCTTTCATGTCATAAGATGCAATACTAACCTTCTCTCTCTCTCATGATTAATGGAAAACATTACATGCTGTGATTTTCATCAAAAAGTTATTTATAATTTTTGGCAGAACATCCAAACATTATTTGCTTATTTGAATTGAACTTTTAATTTTTACTCAACCATTGAAATTCTACAAAGTGTATATTTTGTAGAAGCATTAATACAAAAAGATCTTCATGTAAAGACTTTTTGCTACATTCAGTAAATATAAAATTTTATGCACTAAGCTCTTCAAAAATCTGCCTGTTTTTTCAAAAATTACAACCAAATACTTCCAATTACCTGCATTGCAAAGAAAGAAATTGGTCAAAATATTGGGCAATAAAATAACAACCATTGTTTCCAAATTAGAAAGGCAAAAGTTAATATTTTTGAACTTCTAAACTTGATGCAATGTTGTTTTCATTCTGTTGCCTAATACTTTGATCTTTTCTTTGCTTGCTAGAACAGAAACATATAGTTGCAATTAGGAAAGTAAATAGATTTGTGAAGAGCTAAGTACATAATAATGCTTTAAATGATTCTCGAATAATTAGTTAAACTTCATTTTTGTATAGACAATTGAATTGACAGCTACAACTGCAGAGATACTTTGAAAAAAATTAAGCTTAACTGAATCTAGTGATAAATTTAGACAACATTGAACTTACCCCTAAGACTACACATGTAGCCACAGCTGACACAGGTACAATAACCCAAGCAAGAGTCAAGTGCACCTGCTGAGAGCGAGCATTTATTTGAGGATTACTGGAACTTTTATTCATTGCTGGCAAGTAGTCATCAGCCATTGAAGAGTTCTTCAGGTGAGAGCTTGATTGAGGATGCTCATCTGAGTCATGATGCCTGACATCAAGTGTTGACACAGCAGTAGATGTTTTGTTGGAATTCGCCTTAAGTAGAGAGGGACTAAGTGCACTAGGTTGTTCTGTGTCAACTATTGCAGTGGTGTTGCTAGCTTGAATAAATTCTTTGATTGGAGTGCTCAAATCATCAGTAGGCTTTTCACTGTTTTGTTGAAGTGTCCCACGCTGTCGATTCCTGTGTCGAGCATTCTGCTTGGACTTTTTTGAAGGCTTCTTAGTGGTTGTTACTGGTACAGATGTTAATGTTGTGCTGTTCATGTCACTTTGGTGGTTGAGGATGAGTGGAGAGACGAGAGCTTCATCAGCATCATTAGTAGTCTCATATGAGGTATTTTTTAAGCCCTCATTAAATGAAGAAGTTTTGTCAAGCTCCTTCTGAAACCATCCAAGCAAAGTGTTGTCAGGTGAAAGCTCCCCAGAGCTGTTCAGGTCTTCTTTAGACCCATTGGAATGAGAAGCCTGGAACCCTTGGCCATGGCTGCTGCTTCCACCAAGCTTTCCTCTTTCAAGTGGTGAGTGAAAATGAATACAATCAACGCTAAAGAGAGACAACAAAATATTAAATATAGCTAATAAAACATTTGAATACTGAAATGCTGACATTGTTCAACCTAGACTCTGAAGGAGTTTTGTTCTGTTGAGAGAAAACAAAACATAAGCTAACCTAATTAGATTACAAAGCATAAAAGAAAACAATGTCATTGTTACAGTTAAACTTTCAATCTTTCAATCAATTTTATATACTCCTCATGAGGAAATTTCAGCCTTGATGTAGTTTTTACTACTCAATAGTTTAGGCAATGAATGGAATATATTTTGTCAATACCGACTAAAACTACAGGACACTTTACAACCAAACCTACTTAAAGGTAATTTAAGCATTTTAACATATACAGGTATAGTAGATATGTTCATTGTGAATCAAACAAAAAAAACAATCGTCTCCATGTACAATATTGGTTGAGAAATAGAAATTGAAAAAATTTTCCTTTGTGGGAGGGGGAAAGGGAGGTATGGGAAAATTTTAAAAACTTTAAGGCCCTAAATGTCTATTCGAATGTTATGAACAAGTTGTGAATATCTCAGAGCTTATTTCACTCCAGAAGTACTTTTTATGAATTTTCATAAGAAAAACCGTTTGCTTCCCTTAAGCCTTCCTAATCGCTACAAAAAGAGCACATCAAAGAGAAGAAGGAGGAAGGCACCATTTGGTATGGAGATAAGGGAATGCAGAATCTAAGCAGAAGAGGCGTAGAAACACTAAGTTGAGAAAGAAGTTAATGAAATAACATAAACTTTGAAAAATAAAGTAGTAGGTGCTGAAAAACGGGACAGCAGTGAACCGAAAAAAGGTGGTTTTTAACATAACAAAAAAACATTTTTATTTCAACAAAAATAAGGCCTACCTAACTTTCAGCTTGGGCTTTTACATCGTAAATTTAGGGCTAAATTTGGCACCTAAAATGACAAGTCTATTGGGCATTGTCACCACTATATGAGTTAGTCATTTTATGGAAAAGCGGTATAAAATTTATTAGTGAGAATGTATTTGCTGACATAGATTAGGTTAAAGTTAGTGTAAGCCTTGCTAACCATTACAAAAATCTTTCAAAAAGATGAATGCACCATTTAGTATACAATTAGGGAAATCTACATATAAGATCTCCTGGGCCAAAAAATAGCAAGTTATAAAGTTAGTTTAGAAAACAGAACAGAAGTTGAAGGAAAACGTTGTAAGTGTTTAAAAAAAAGTACTGTATGGAACCAAAAAAGGAAGTCTACAAAAACAAAACCATATCCCATTTCAACAAAAAAATGGCCTACCAAAGCTTGAACTCAAGACCTTACATCTTTCTCCTAGGAGCACTAATTTCTATAGAAACAATAATTCAATATTCTTGAAGAGCACCAATACTTATTTTTGAACAACTAAATTTTTATTTAGACATTTTCATTAGATCAATAAAACATGAAGTATAATACTTAGGTTTTGCCAGCTTAAATGCTGGCATGAAATGTAATGATGTTTATTTTTCTGAACTTGCTTGTGGTGTTTGGACTTTCAATTCAACATATGAATGTTAAATAGTACTTAGAACAATCATTGAAATATGTATAATTGGCAAATTGGTAAATTATTTCACATAATTGGCAAATTGTTTAAAGATATAACTACGAGGCGTGTCCGTAATATAAGTTCCACGGGCTGCCGCTGGCGCTGGGATCGTTTCTATGTGCGGCCAGGGAACAGAGGCAGGTTGTTTGGTTCCCCCACTCCAATCCCTTACCAAGCCAGCGTCACTGCGACGTTTAGTCTTGGCTCAGCAGCCGTCAGCGATGGAGCTTCTCTCGCGTCTCCCGCCAGCTGCAAGTTGCGGTCTGTTATTCGTTTCCAGACCTTGGGCAGACCTTTGAATAGCCTAAATGTTCAGTCAAAATCTGGTTAATTGTGGTTTTGCTGACCTCCGGAATCTTTTCACACAGCTCCCGAACTGTAATCATTCAATCTTCAAGCTTTGTCGCTTCGACTTTGCTTCGACCATCCCATGCCTGTGCTTTGACGAAGCACGGGCTTCGTCGTGGACGTCTGTTTGGCCATTTTTAAAGTCCCTGACCCATCTGCGCACCATCCCGGAGCTCATACACTTGAGACAGCTCTTCGTGAATTTCCTTCGCCGATTTCTTCTTAGTGGCCAGGAAACGAATAACAGACCGCAACTCGCAGCTGGCGGGAGACGCAAGAGGAAGCTCCATCGCTGACGGCTGCTGAGCCAAGACTAAACGTCGTAGCGACGCTGGCTTGGTAAGGGATTGGAGTGGGGGAACCAAACAACTTGCCTCTGTTGCCTGGCCGCGCATAGAAATGATCCTAGCACCAGCGGCTGCCCGTGAACTTATTTTACGGACACGCCTCGCATATTTGCCTTCGTGAGAGTGTATAAATTAACGCCAACTGTACTGTGCTATAAATTAAACAAAATGTGAGTTGTAAATACTAATATTATACGTTACTCAATAGGATAATTAGATAAATTATTGAGTAAAAATACATGTATCTTTGTTTGACTTTACAGCCTCAAAAAAAATAAGACAGATTCCCATTTCCAACATAGAATTATTCATCACACCTGTCATACACAATCCAACTCTAGCCATCTGACAGGACACCATGTCAAGTCAATACTGCCTCTCATCAGCACTTTTTGATTCAATTAGATTGCAAAATTATTCTTATCTAATTCTTTAACTTCTTGGTATGACATTGTCCTATCTACTTTTGTAACCAAAAAGCCTTTTTATTGCCTCCTCTTACAAGCCCTGTCAAAAACATTCTAAATATCAATAAACCAATGGTTCAATAAGGAAATACAGTCAAATAATATATCAACCTGTTAAGGTTTTGATATTGTCAAAGAATTTAAATTTTACCAGAGAGAAGTGAAGTTATTGGTCTGATTTGTCATAAATTTTAAAAACTAGAAGAGATGAGTAGACCACATAGATAAAAAAATTTGACACTATATATTCAAAATTTTAACACAACGGAAAAAATGTCTAAAATTTTGGTCAATATTCATTTTAGACCTTTTACGGAAATGAATAATTCCGTTTCAAAGAATCACTAAAGAAACACATTTGAAAACGTTTCGAACGAATGACATTATGCTCGCTGTTGCGTAATTTTTGAGTCATTCAACTTTAAAGTTATATGAAGGGCATTCATGAAATGGCTTTCCTACGCTGGTTCCAACAATGGCAAACCTGCGCGGAGCGCGGGAAAAATTATTGTTTTTGCAATAAATGACGTAATTTATTATCAGCTCACCCTGCGGAGCCTGAACCCACTTCTAGGATGTTTAAGTTAATAACACAATAAAGGTCATCACCCAAAAATATTGGCAAGACTGGATTAGTAAAGACTTAAATCGATATACACTCGACATCAGTTTCAATTTGGCAGCCGCTCGGTAGAATATTAGCAAAACCGTAGGAGTGAATACCGTAGATTCAATATCATAATATTTTTATAATGTAATATATTTGGGTGATAATTGTTATTGTTATTAACTAAAACATCCTAGAAGTGGGTTCAGGCTCTGCAGAGTGGGCAAATAATAAATTACAAAGTTCCCAAGCGTACTCTTGACAGCTCAAGCATGCTACGCAACTGCTATGGAAAACAAAAATTTCAAAGTTGAATAACTCAAAAATAACGCATCATCTAGCAAAATGACATCCCTGTAAAACATTTTTAAATGTGTTCCTTCAGTGATTATTTGGAACAGAATTGTTAATTCCTGTGAAAGGCCTAAACTCAATATTGACCAAAATTTTCTCTCAAAATGCATTAGGGTGAGAAAGCTTTTTAACCACCCACAAAAATAGTAACATACTCAAGATTGCAGAACCATTTTCAAATGCTCCATGTCAGTATATTATACAAGATTAAAAGAATTTTAGAGGGCTCTCACACTTGATTCATATTGCCATACTTTGCTCAGTTGTTAAAACTATGTGCTTTTCATGGGAAGGATCAAGTACGTCTCCCTGCAACACCAGCCACTAGAGGTGTTTTTTTCCCCGAGTTCTTGTGCAAAGAAAATGTAGTCATAATTCTTCATGCAACTTAAAATAACCATCAGCACATTCTCAAAACGTTTGCAAAACAACATATAAACTTCGCATAATTTTTGCAAGAATAAAACGCCTTTCGTTTCTGCTTTACTTTCACTTGCTTGAGGGGTTAAATAGGTTTTTAACACGGCGAAAGGCACCCTCATGATCGATGCACTCTTCCTTTATGTTTTTTAGTTCATATCTGACGACTACATAATCTTTTCAGTATTTGCAAACAAAACAATTTGAACCGAAATCGGCTTGCAAAACCGCAGTTTTAGCAATGCGTAGCTTCATAATGTTTGTAAACAATGATGACGTCATGTCCGACATAACCATATTGCACCTCCTTTCGCGCGAATTTTGGAGCTGTTCCGACATTGTTGTTATAAAATAACAAGTTTCAAACTCTTCACGGCAGGATCGATGTCATTCTGCCTTTTTTAGTTATAAAAATTTAAATAGCTTGTTTTGCTTTAGTTTTCTGACGCGAAACAAAACAGCCTCCTCGAAACGAATAATCGTACACAATAGTGCATGTGTGACTTTTCCAGTTCTAAATGTCACTAGTTTAATAACTAATATCGACTCTTGTACATTTTTAAGTGACCGATATTGGTAAAAATTTCACTCGTATACATCAATATATAACTTACTGGCAGCAACTTTACCACTAACTTCTCACTTGCGCCTGACATACAGGCAAACTAACTCCATTCGGAATTTATTCCCCTACCTCATTTTCATTGCTATTTTCCCCAAGTGTCTGCAAAAATTGATCCAAGTTTTGAATTGAAAATTAATTAAATGCTCGTTTTCCATGTCAGCAGAAACTATTAACGTGGTGTTCCCTGATATTGCCATGATGGTACAGACAACACCAATTTTTGTCGGGAGAGTCTAGACTTTAGAAGATACCTGACAGAATAAGAAAGAAAGAAAAAGAATACAGTTTATTTCCAATAAATATGATAAAAAAACTTTAGTTTAAAAAGATTTTAAAGTCATGTTCCTGTGTCAGCAGACTGACAGACTGATACACACCCATATGGGTCTCGTAATACCCATCACCAGCTGAAACAAATGATTGAGGGTAACGTATTCCATTTGCTGCTTAATCTAGTTTTGATAATAAATGAAATTACAATGTTAAAGGAAGACATAATTTTAGTGATGATGCATTGTTTAAAACACTCTTTTT
>JACJUY010012230.1:6210-23039 GCA_014220935.1 Platorchestia sp. MABIK | reverse complement strand
TTATGAAGTTATCAATGGCCATCAAATTCCACTTAAAATGATGAACAATAGCTGTAATATATTAATAAATATATTTAGCTCTTTTTTTAGCCCCAATTCAAATTATTTTAGCTCCTTTTAGCACCTTTTTGTTCCAAATCTGGCACTTTTCTGCCAAAATTATTTGGCAACACTGCTCGAACCACTAGGACGGTGAGTTTTATAAAACAGCACAGCACCGGCGACAGGATAAATCGTACAGGTGCGGAGGACAACCATAGGCGGAAAATAACAGGGCTGGGTTAAAACGCGCAGTCTCGGACAGACTTCAAAGTTATTCTAGAAGCAGAAAATTTACGTTAATTTCATGAATTTAGCAATAGTTACCGTTTACAGGGCATGAATTTCGTATAGTTCAAGATATCAGACTTTCAAGTTCAATTAAGGGTTACAATGTTGCACCAACCTTGAAACTTTAATGGGCACATTTCAAGAGGCACATATTAAAGGCCATTAGTGGAAAAATAGGAAGTTTAAGTAAGAGACGACCTAGTACTTTTAAGTTATTATGGTAATTTTAAGGTAATAAGAAGATTACTTCTCATTAAGAGGTAAGTAGAAATTTTAAGTTCGGCGCTCTACGCAAATTTTAAGGTTAAGTTTTAAGGTTTTAAGGACTCCTAAATAGGAGAGTAAGTATGTTCCCAAGGTAGGACTTAAAACGTACTAGGCCTCTCGGTAAGAGTTTTAAGGAGCTCAAACATTCAACGAGAACGTAAATAAAAGTGAACGAAAATCAAAAGAGTGATCACACAAATAAAGAGGTATTACGAAGAATCGGCCATGATGGTTAAACGGTCTGCCCAGAAGCACTGCCTTCCACCCCTCCGCACCCCAAACACGTTAATTTCCAAAGCTACTTTAATTTTTTACTTCATATGAAAATTTAAGAAATGTTTAATTTCTAACAGCTGCTTTAAAACTCCACGAGGAAATTATTTGTTTACACAACAAGCTAATTAGCTGACACAGCCGGACTCAAACAAACACTAAGTTACATCATCACAATTTATNTTTCCAAAGCTACTTTAATTTTTTACTTCATATGAAAATTTAAGAAATGTTTAATTTCTAACAGTTGCTTTAAAACTCCACGAGGAAATTATTTGTTTACACAACAAGCTAATTAGCTGACACAGCCGGACTCAAACAAACACTAAGTTACATCATCACAATTTATCACTGAGCGATAGAAGGTTTCGTTTGAGCACGAAAGCATTTCATGCAAGCCATGGATGAACTCTCTTACTATTCCCGTAGAGGAACACTCAAAACTGACTCGCAATAGGGCGGGGAAGGGGTAGATCACCCATCCATTGGCGCGAGCCGAGGTCACGCAAGTGCACGTCTTCTACCCCGTCTAAGAAACGAACTAATGCGCGTACCTGACAGCCAATTATATCGTTGGATGCGCAAAAAAAAAAAATCTGTTAGATGAGTTTATAATCGAAAACCTACCATTATCCGGAAATTGACCCCAACCTTGTCCTTTAAGAAACCAAGTTCTACTAAATTTGCGACATTCTAATAAACAACCTTTGTCTCAATGAAAGCGCTCATTCATAATTCTCCTGCATTGAGGCCAGACAAATATTTTTTCTTAATAAATATTTATGATGGATTGGGTTGCATGAAATAAAGCTCTAATTTAAGATCCTTCACTAAATGCCCACATAACATACTGTGGAATGACTTCCAGTACAAGAAGGAATGAAATATGAAAACCTCAGAAACACCATAAGCAGCACGGAGGAAAATTTCTGTCTTCGTACAACATCATACACCTATTGCAAGTAGCGGACCAAGAAGAGTGTTGAAACGCTATTGAAGCCTCTCTTTTGTTCTTCTAAATACTCACAAGTTTGTCCTCCTTAGCGTTCTGATGCTTATGGGCACCTACACTAAATTCTTTAAATGAATTTTCACAGATCCCGAATGAGAGATTCATAAGCTCAGTCGTTGAGTTCAAAATTCATATTACATCCTACCAGTGAGTGTAAATTGAATGATCAGCAAATTTAAAACACTCGTATTACTGTTGGCGTGATTTTCCCCACATTGCTGAGACCAGAACGCTCGTTGCAGATACTTCTATTTTTATTTGTTAAAATGAGTTTCATATATTTAATAAATGTCTATTTATGCGCATAGGTTCATGCCCAAATCTGTGTGTTTGGGCGATGATATGCTATTATACGTAAGCTCTTTTGTATGACCTGGCTGTAACGTGTATGTGGAGCTCACCAGGCTGAGAGAGATGTTTAGGGCAGTAGTTTTTCCTTTTTTTATTGTTTTGCCTCCTGAAAATCGACAAAGGCACCTGAAACTCCTTGTAAAAATTGACAAAACGTTCAAGGGTACCATCTGAGGCCAAATTGGGCCCCCGCGGCACCCCTGACTCAATTTTTTTTTGTCGAAAAAGGATCCTTATGTTATGGGTTATTATGCCATGAAATATTATGGCGTTACGGCCACCAGAACCCCCCCCCCCCCAGGGGGGTCCAAAAGGGGGCCAAAATCATTAAATATTGAGTGTGTTTCTTTTTTTGTCGAAAAACGATCCTTAGGGTATGGGTTATTGTGCCACGAAATATTATGGCGCTACGGACACCAGAACCCCCCCGCAGGGGGTCCAAAAGGGGGCCAAAATCATGAAAAATTGGGTATGTTTTTTTTTGTCGGGAGAGGATCCATTCAAATCGTAACTACTCATTGAATTTTGATGCTAGAACAAAACCAAAGACAGTTTTAGAATCTTTGGAACATTTCTAACAAAGTTATTCATTTCAATTTGAACATTTTGAAAAAATTTATTGTGATATGCGAAACTTCATAATAACATTTCAAACAATTATTTTTGGGTTTGAATCCATAAAAATTTTTTGGTTTTCTCAAATTTGAATGCAACTAGATAAAACTTTGTTAGAAATGTTTCAAGGATTCTAAAATTGTCTTTGGTTTTGTTCTAGCATCAAAATTCAATGAGTTGATACGTCTTGATATATACATAAAAATGAATGAAAAAACTCATTTTCATTAAAAAAAAATATGGCCTAAATCGAAAAAATGACATGAATAAAAAAGGTTTACCTTCAAAAAATACATATACTGACCAATTTTCAAGTGAATCGGACGACAAAAGTTGAAAATCCCCGACTTATATATCTGAGCTACATGGTGAGTACTCAAATAAAATAAATTTCTAAATGTTTTTGTGCACGATATTTCTTATGTTACATTGAAATATACAAGGAAAATATTGCACATTATTCGCACATAAAAATTGATCAAAAAAACTGCATTCATGTACATAAATTGTCAGTGATATTGCAATTCCATAGTCTTTTTTTTTACCTCTCATGAATAATAATGCATTTATACCATTCAAATTGTATCTCCTCATTGAGTTTTGATGCTAGAACAAAACCAAAGACAGTTTTAGAATCCTTGGAACATTTCTAACAAAGTTATTCAATTCAATTTGAACATTTTGAAAAAGTATTTTTGTGATATGCGAAACTTTTTAATAACAATTGTTTAAAATGTTATTTTAAAGTTTCGCATATCACAAAAAAAATTGTCATAATGTTTAACTTGAATTGAATAACTTTGTCAGAAATGTTCCAAGGATTCTAAAACTGTCTTTGGTTTTGTTCTAGCATCAAAATTAAATGCGGAGAGAAGTCTTGAAATATACATAAAATTGTCTCAAAAAGATTTTTTTAT
This sequence comes from Platorchestia sp. MABIK, assembly GCA_014220935.1. Taxonomy (NCBI): domain Eukaryota; kingdom Metazoa; phylum Arthropoda; class Malacostraca; order Amphipoda; family Talitridae; genus Platorchestia; species Platorchestia sp. MABIK. Next base: position 19,274 of record JACJUY010012230.1, on the reverse strand, counting down.
TAAAAAAATATAAAAAAATGGCCTAAATCGAAAAATGACATGAGTAAAAAAGGATTACTTTGAAAAAATACATACACTCACCAATTTTCAAGCGAATCGGACGAAAAAAGGTCAAAATCCCAGATGGTACCCTTAAAATTGTAAAAATGAGTAAATTAGATTCAAATTTTTGATGAATTCAACTATTTTATCAATACTGAGGTGAAATTTTTGACTATCTTGATCTGCGTTTGGCATTTAGAACCGCCTGGGACGGCGTTTCCTATTGCCCAGAGAATACCAGCACCCCAGGTTATGAACATAGGACCGACGATGATAATGGTTTGATTTTTCCGGGCATTTGTCCCCTTTCTCAATAAAAATGACGATGCACAGAAACATAGCGCACAGAAAGGGTGCAACAACCCTCAATCGCATATGACTCAAACTTGATGAAATGCATTTTGGAGACCTCAATATCTATTAACTAGATACAAAGTGACACGATTATCAACAATTTTGGATATTATATTCTTATGCGGGGAATGTTTTAGTAAATTATTCCACTGTAAAAAGTTTCAAAACATTTGAAAATTACTTGATGTAAAATGCGTACAATTTTTGACGCACAATGCACATCTTCGGACTGAGACACGATATTCTTGAATTGTTGCACCTATCACGAGTTTTAACAAGGACGCCAGGACTTAAAACACTGCTTTTGTAGCGGAGGAAATAATCTTGGAGAAATTATGAAGGAAAAATCAAAAACCTAGATCATTGGTATCGTATGCAGATCTGAAAGTGTTCTTCAACGTGTTATATGCTGCTAAATAGGATTCAAAGTGCTGCTTGAGGAACCAAAATCCGGAAGACCTCAAAAAATACTGAACGAGAAAATTTAGAAATGGTTCTAATGGCAAAAATGGGCCGTTTCGTAACATCGTCATCAATTCCCCGCAAGTTCAGTTAAAATAAAGGGTATTTCATTTTAATTAAAACAGTTTCTCTTGAAGCACGAATTCTCAGATTGCAAACTCGGTTACCAGCCGGTGAACCTCTCATTTCAAAGAAAAATAAAAAAGTTCGTCTAAATTTTGTTGAAGTTACTGACGCAAAATGAGATGGCGCTTACTACAGAGACGAATCAAAGTTCGATGTGTTTGATTCTGACAATAAAATGTAGGTATGACATAAAACAATTGAAAACTTCCCTTGTTTCCCCCCAAAAAAACTATTAAAATCCGAAGGTGATGGTAGTGTGGGAACTGATATATTCTGTAGAAGCTGTTCCGATTATCTTTTTACATGAAAGAATTAATGAAGACGAATGTTTACATGATCTTCAACAACGTGTTGTGCCGTACCTTCACCTGCGTCCTCTACAAACTGCCATTGTCATGCAAAACAAACACTTGCTATCATTTTAAGAAGGTTATGGCCTATCTTGAAGAGAGAGAGAGAGATTACTCTGATGAACTGGCTACCCCAAAGCCTCAATCTGAAGCCTATCAAAAATGTAAGGATGGTCATCGGAGAAAGGGGCAAGAAAGGAAATTTTCAAAATCAGGATCATTTGTTGGGTGTGCTGAAAGAAGAATGGGAGAGAATAACTTCTGGGTTTACAACAAACTGATAATATCAAGTAATCGACAATGCAGTAAACTGATTGAATGTAAAGGGATTGTTTGCTAAATGTTAATTAAGCAAGTTCTCGAAACTTTGTCATGATTGGTTATTTTAACTGCAGGTTCCTCATCTTTTAAGAAAGGATTCATTATTATTTTTTTTTAATTAAAATACCAGAAACGAAGGCTACTTGAAAACACATCGTTTTAGTTCATTTTTCAGTGTTATAACGTTATATTATGTTTGAGATAGTCGATTCAGAGTAAGAAGTTAATCCAACAAAATGAGAAAACCTGCAGTCATTGTTGCTTCAAATGCAAGAAAAAACTATTTATAAATCGTATCCTAAATCCTAAATAAATCCTAAACCTTTCACCTGTAGATGGATCAATAATTTTGTTCATTTGGTTTGATTGGATCTAATGAGATTTGTTGAACATATTTGTCATCGTAGCATAAAGGGAAAAAATCTTTCGCAACTCTCTGATACCATAAAAACACATGAATTTATTCGCTATCTTCATACATTATCGAGGAAAGCGCCAGAACATCGATTAGGACCATTGCCAAAGAACTCCAGGTCTCAGAATGGACGATCAAAACTTGTTCATCAACACATTTAATCCAGGTCATTTGTACTTGTTACAAATTTTCTTCTCTGAAAGTCATATTCTAAAAAGTAAATACATCAGAAAACCGTCTCATGCATTCAAAACGGTTACTTATCAAAGTATATATCTCGAATTTTGCATGCTGTGTTTTTTTCACGTGAAAACTGAGACCAGAACCACAAAATTAGCAGAATGAATTATAGGTGGCATTGTGGTGACATTTTTGCAGAAGCCAGGGTTTTGCACACCCATTTTTCGGCTACGGAGTGGTTTAGGATTTGTGAGTGTTGAATTCATGTCATTCCACCTGTACAATTTGCTGTAGGGTCATGGAGAAAATTAGTTTTTCAGAATGGTTATTAAGCTCGCGTTAGGTGGGTATCCAATAGAAGGCTATTCTGGGTATACATCTGTCACCAAGACTTCATCACTTGCTCACAAAGCCATGGTACCCATCCATGATTATCAGTAAATTTTACGATCATGTGATCGACGCCAAAATTTGGCCTCAAACTCGCCAGACTTGATTTTTATGGACTATGACGCATTTAGCTCTGTTGGAAAAGAGACTAATTGACACCCTCATGATACTATAGCTTAACTGAAGGCTGCCATTGTTCAAGTGATGTTCGAAATGATTGAGGACCGTTTAATTTCAGCTTGCAAACTATTTTGAACCCTAATAAAACTGGTAATGAAGCCAGAAACGAAAAGTTTTTGATAAAGAAGTCTCAAGAATAATCGTAAAATTTTAACATATGTACACTGTTGCCGCAGTTCTTAATTTTGACATAGGTTAAGAAGCAACACACTTGTGTCTGTGATATGTGAAGGCCCGAATTTCAAGGTCCTTCACCAAGTGTTTTTCAATAATTGATACTAGTCGCTTGAAAGACACACGAGGGCGTTCCAATGTTTATTGTCACGTCGATGTAGCACACAGTCCAATTGAGAGCCACAATTCCAGCTCTCTGCATCATAGCAGAATGAAAGGCAGTGCATCTACACAGTAAACGCCAATAATGTTTAGTAATTTCATAAGAAGAAGAAGAATAGTTTCATATTATTGAGTTCATTTGGCAATAATCGATCTGAAACCAACAATACACACTTATTGCAAGAAAAAAATCAAAGTTCAGAATGCCATGAAAAAGCTTTGAATAATTTATAATATGACGGCAAATGTTCACTCTACAATTTCACAGGTTAGTTATAAGACTAATCGAAGCATACATTGAAAATTCGAAAATAAGATGCATCAGCAGTGCTAAATAAAAGAATTTCTATAACCACATCGAATGAAACCTATACGCTGTTCACGAAATGTCATAAATCTAAGTCACAGTTCACCAAGTAGTTTACGAAGTGAAGATCACAAGCGTAGATGCTTACGCTTCGACGTTGTTCTTAGTGTTCGTATACAAGAATGCAGGATGGCGCTTACAATATGGACGGATTGTTTAATCGTTAGTATTTGTCGAAGTTGTGTGTTAAAATGTGTCTACATTTTTGTGAATATTCGTTAGATTCATTTACTGTTATATCTACCTTGAACGGTGACTTTGAATACTTTAGAATGAATTATCATGTTGAATTTCTCATCAGTGAAGGAGCCAAAAAGTTGATTGCATTAGTTTACTTATCCATGATGTCTTTTAAATCCGGAACCCTAAAAAATTTTGAATAACCATTGATACAATGAGAGGATTTTTGAAAACCGAACAGCAGAACAATCCTGAAATTTGTATCTTTTATATGTAGTAATTTTTGAAGACAACATTGTTCATGGGATTCCACTCGACTGGGACCAATATTGGGCGCGTGTTTGCATGCTTCTCATTGAAATACTGGTTAGGGTGGGACTGTTCAGAAATTTTGAATAAAATTTCTATGCATCTCGGCTGAATCTCTAAATTTTTATCGAAACAAATTTGCTTCGATTGTTTTTATCGAAACTTTTTTTTTTTAATTAATTAATAAATAATTAAATTAAATAATTAATCGATACTTCGATTATTACCTAGTTAGTTATTCAATAACTATAATGCTATTGTACCTTTCGTAACGGGTTACGAACCTTGAATTTACCACCTTTCTTCAAGCCTGAAGAATAAGACACAAATTTGTGTCTGCTTCAAGCATCGGTGGTCGCGCAATTAAAAGCTGAAACGACCGTGAATGGCAATGTCCACTTGCTCCTTCTTCTTTTTTTGCATTTAATTCTGTGCCAGATCGTTGTCTAGTGATAGAAGTGATTCAGAGCTATAATCACCGTAACCGTTTGCTTCGATTGGTGAAATAGTGTCGCTGTCGTGATGGAGTAAACCAGCTCCGACCGAGGCCCCCGTCCCGTCTCCGCCACTCAAAGGAGCCTGGAGGAGAAGACAGCACACCACACAGCTCTCCTGCCCGGATTTGTTAACGAGTCACTTGTTAGGGTGATTGGGGCAAAGTAAATCGGCAGTCATGAAGTAGGGGTAGTTGCTCTAATTGATTCTAAAAATTAATCTCGTGGCTCATCCCTACAACTAGGAGCAAATTTGTTATTCAAAGATTTCCACTTCTCCATATACTTTACAATTTTCTGCGGAAATCTTGTTTAGAAACTCTAACGACCATTTCTTGCCGATTGTTTAATTTCTTATAGGGCTTGCTCCACACGCTCGTGGAATTTTACTATTGCAGGTTGTAGTTATGAGAGGAACAGGCCCAGACGGGGGTGCACCCATGTGCCTATTTTTCAGTGTTGTACGGCGGTGAGTGGGTCGCACAAATTTATACAAGGCACCAGCAGTCCAGCTTTGAGTTCAAAACTAGCATAAGCCCTAACCTGAAGGCCAATCTATGGTTAAATTAAAAAACGAAAGAGTTGGCCCTGCCCATTTATTTATACCCCGTCTGAAAGATTTTGCTCGGGGACCGATCAATCGTATTTCTGAGATGATGGCATTCTTGAGCTGAGTCAGAGACGTCGGTTTTTCACGAACAGCCTGTGCCTCTAGAAATCATCATAAGCAAAAAATCCAATGGGGGTAGATCAGGAGGCAATGTAGTCTACTCTGCCGAATCTTGAAATCAGCTTTCAGGGATTATTGTTGCGGCAGTTTAAAGCAGGATTAATTTATGGTGTGCTCTGATTCTAATTGTAACTGTTGTATCATGGTTAGGGTTGTGACATTGCATATTTTGCACAGACATTAAAAAAAGCAAATGTTTATTATGATCAGTATATGCATTTGTCAATAGGCACATGCATCTGTCAACATCTTCATGCTCCTGTAAATTAGCACGAGCATCTGTCAATGTACTTGCATCTGTCAATATGCCCGTACATCTGTCAATATGCACATGCACCATGCAGTTTGATGCTCATTAATTAATTGCTAACACATTTATTTTTCTCATTTTAGGATAAACTGAAAATTTAAACTATTTTAAGAGACTACATTGTTTTTGATTGTAACTTTACGTTGCTGGAACCATCTGACGAACGTCATGCCTAGAGTTGGATTAGAAAAACCCCTATCTGAATTTGAGAAGGAATTCAAGGGCTACGGCAAGTTTTACAAAAAAGACAGTAATCATTTGATTAGAAACAACTTTAAAATATACATTTTGATTGACGAAAAATAGATAAATCGAATATGCGCACATAGATTGTAGGTACTGTAAATAATCTATTTTGGAATTTTTACGGATTCGTGAAAATCTTTCCAGATTTCAAGTTCAGGAAAATCTTCAGCAGCTCAACATACAAACAAAACAAAATAAGAGATTAGAAAAGTATATCATTCGCACTCGGAGGGTGAACTATGTGCTGTGGATTCGATGAAACCTAACGTTCAGAGTACCAGCCAGGGAGCTACCAGTAGAGCTGGCAGCCCTCATAGTGCAACTATACGGAGACAGCAGTTTAGCGAAGATCTTTGCAGAACGACACAAGTTAACAAAGAACCATTTAAAGAATTTATGAAGAAATATACGGGAAGACCTGGACCTGACCATTCCCCTCTGCGGAAATACTGTGTCTGCTATCTATGAGAAAACTATGAAAGAACCAAGAAGGAAAGCAACTGACTAAAAATTGTGGGTGTCTATTGAGGAAAGAACAGATATTGAACAGCGCTATATTACTTGTTATGTTTTTGTAGTTTTAGGAGTGGAGGAAGAAAGAGATAAATGGTTTTTGGCTATTAAGTTCTATCAAAACTTAACCTCAGTACTACTGTAACATTGTTCAACGATTCCTTGCAGTCTATATGAGCAGGAACGATGAAGTATGAAAATTTTCTAAAGCATGTACCGACGCTGCTTCTTACATGATGAAAATCAAGGATGGGTTGAAAGTCTTTTTCGCTAAGATCAACCATGTTACATGCCTAGACCACGACAAATATACATAGAATAGCTGAACTGGTGAGGAATAATTATCCAGACGTCAACAGATTGATTCCTTTAGCGAAAAGTATATTCGTCAAATCTCAACACCAAATTCGATGATTTAAAGAAAGCATCCCAGACGTACCACTTCCACCAGCGCCAGCAGTGCTAGGTGGAGTACTTGGCTGAACGAAGTAGGGTACGTTGCATAACACGATAAAGTGGCTTCGGTGGTAATGTCTATTGATGGTAAAGAAAGAGTCAGCATAATGGAATGTGAACAACATTTACATAACATAGATTTGAAAACAAGTCTGATGTTCGTTGATGGAACATTCTCTTTACCATTCAAAATTTGAAACCAGAGGACTGCCGATTTCCAGCATCATTGCACACATCAACCACGTGCGTGGGACTTTATAATTCATCTACGACCAAATATACTTTGAGGAATTTTAGTCCACACTATGTAAAAAGAAAGGTTATACCATTATACAATCTGTGAATTCGATTTTGGCTGGAAATCCTGATGAGAACTCCTCTGGTGTGATTTCACGGCCTACCCCGACAGAGTTGTAGTGTCTTCAGTACGCCCCTCTAGTGTCTTCCGATGTTGAGAGTGCATTCTCCCAGTTTAAGGCTATTTTCACTAGCAATGGAAGAAAATTGTATTTTACAAACTTAAAATGTATTGTAATAGTCGAATGCAATTAAATTGTCAGAGATTAAAGTAAATGCTCTGTATGTCTATTCCGTATTTAAATTCAATCGTTTTTCAAATTACAGCAGCTGTATTTACGAAGTTTAGGGTGTCCTGTCGCTCTAGTTTGCTATATTTTCCAATTTTGAAACAATCAGTTATAGCCACTCCCATACGTCCCGTCCGATTAAAATATAAATAAGAAAAAAATATTCAATAAACTAAAAGTATTTATTTAAATAAATTTGGACGTTAACTCAACTTCCCACCGGGTTGCACAGTGTAAGGTGCATATAATATCTTCCTTTCAGAAGCATGTGCTGCCGCTTAACTGCATACGCTGTACAGAATCTTAGTCGCATTTGCTGTTTACCAATAGGCATACAATAATGCATGTGCAGTTTAATTTTCCGAGTGTATGCTGCGTGCGTATTTGGAAATGCATATTGTCACAATCCTAATCATTATACGTTGGTACCAAATGAGAAATATAAATCTCAGTATTCAGCATCATTTTTTTTCAAAAATCCGATACAATTCAAAAATTGTATCTCAAGTTATTAAAGATCTTTTCGGATCCCGTAATTAAGAAACACCAAGTATTCTATTTGCAGCACAAACAAATTATTTTCAACATATAGCTGTTCTCTGTAGCTTTTCATTGTACTGCTAGATGTTGTAACATTTCACAGTAATATCAACTAGCAAAGAAGGAAAATGCGAAATAACAACCAGTGTTTACCCTGAATGTGATTCTCTTGAATTCTAATTCAACGAAATAGTGGTGAAGAATAACTAAGGCCCGTGATGCCATATGACGTGTGAGGCACCTTCGTACTCGTTTCTTGCTAAAATGGTATTTTTAACAACCTAAAAATATCCTTGAAAGGCCATCGAACCCTGCCTTTTATCGAAATTGCGTTAATCCATGTAACTATACCTTCTTTTAAAAATATATATAAATGTAAAAATATATATACAGTTAGCGACGAAATTATTCGTACACCCCTCGTCATTCAAAACTTTCTAGAATTACCATAAACAACATTTTTTGCCACAGACGTAAGATTTTCAGACGGTGTGAAGCACATATTAGTGAAAACAACACGAAGTTTCTAGAAAATATTCCTATTTTTGAAAGATTAGGAAGCCGAACTTCAGAAACACGATGAGACAAAATGATTCATTCAATTGAGAACATTACATTTCATTGAGAAGTATTTACCGTACTCCTTGTTTTATTGAAAAGTATTTGTGTCTAAAACGTTCTTGAACATTCTAGATGAGAGATCATTCTGAAAACTTGTGTCAGGGCTAACGGAGAGCCAGAGGAGTAGAGCTTTGTCATTCGTACACTGGCGTCACGATGAGAAAATCTAAGAAACTTGGTGTGGACCTCAGACAGAGGAATATTGACTGCCACAAAGCTGGAAATAGTAATGGTGACATATCTAAGCGCTTGGGCACCCCAAGATCTACAGTACAATCCGTTATAAAAAGTTTGTCAAAGTTTGATATTGTAGAAGCGTTGCCTGTCGTGGTCGCAAACAAAAACTCTCGATGAGACCTTTTCGAAAATTGTGTCGTGAGTTCAACGCTAATCCACTAGTGGAGCTAGACGACATTGCCGAGAGATTGAACGCTCAGGGAACTAGTGTGAGCAGTCGCACAATTCAGCGCTGTCTGAACAAGAAAGGCCTACACGGACGCCGACCTCGAAGGACTCCACTCTACAAATCGTGTCATGTTGCTGCTCGCTCGAATTTTGCAAAGTCACACTTGCAATGGATAAGGAAAGAAGCTTTTGGGAGAAAGGATTATGGAGTGACGAAATCAAAATCGAGCTTTTTGGGCACAATGACGTGAAAAAAGTTTGGCGTAAGAGTCTTGAAGCTTTCCTGCCGAAGAACACTGTGCCCACAGTTAAGCATGGAGGTGGATCACTGATGTTTAGGGGTTGGTTTGCTGCATCGGGTGCTAAAAAAATTGGTGCAAGCAATTGATGGGAAGATGAACTCTGCCTATATTTCTATTTTGGACAAAAACCTGAAGGTATCAGCTACTGGTTTGGGACTTGGAAAGCGGTGGATATTTCAACAAGCCAATGACCCAAAGCACACGGCAAGTCTAATACTAGCTGGCTCCAAAGAAATAAGATAAATGTGCTGCTATGATCTTCGATGAGTCCTGATCTCAATCCCATTGAAAATTTGTGGCACGAATTGAAATCAACATCAACAAGAGAGCTCCAAAGAATCTTCAGGAATTTAAACGCATCGCCATTGAAGAATGAAACAATATTTCATTCAAAACTACTGAAAAGATTGTCAAAAACTATGATAAAAGCCTTTTAAATGTTATGAAGATGATAGGTTGATTTTTAAAAATGTACTCAAGAGGTAGATTTGCCTCAATAAAGTGTAATGCTACTCACCGTATGAATAATTTTGTTATCGTGTTTTCGAAGTTCAGCTTGTTGAATCTTTCAAAAGTAATACTTTGTTCTAGAAACTTTATTTCATTGTCACTAATATGTGCATCACACCCTATGAAAATTTTGTGCCTTTGGCAACAATAGTTTTTGAGTAATTCTAGAAAGTTTTGAAAGACGAGGGGTGTACGAATAATTTTGTCGCTATCTGTATACAGAATGAGTTTACGCACATTCATTTGAAGGTCCTACATATTTGGCTAATAAACTTTAAGGCGTTGTTGTAATTACCGTTTTTTGGTAGGGCTGTAACTGAGCATGGATTACAAGCGTCGGATCCTTGAGCGTAGAAACAAAAATATCAAAAAAAGAGGTGCTGATATTTTGTTTAGTTAAATCAAAACTTGAATGTATGTTGCTCATTTGTTAGCATAGTAAATTAAAAAATGTTTTTGATGTTTCTATATCAGGCGCCATTCTCTGAAGAAACGTATAACCGTACGACACTACAATGTTAAAAAACACGTGTTACATGATGTTAAACAGAGAACGGAAGTGGTCTGTTGTTTAGGTTTATGTCTACGGCTGACACTGTACGTGTGACCTAGAACTACAAATATACTGTATATTCGCCATTCGGAGGTTACTTCTGAATAGCGTGCTACTCACAGAGTTCGTGACTGCATCAAATGCTGTCCCAGTTGAGTGGAAAAGTTTAGCTGATCATGACTCATGTTCCAGCGAAAAAAAGTTAGCTAGTCATTTAAAAAGAAACAGATGATGCTCTGTTCAAGTATGAATTACCATGCTTCTTGAAATGCCTGTAATTAAAGAACGTCAGCGAATAGTTTTTATAACGTGCGCAACAACCAACGTCATTACTTTTCTTCATCGGATGTTAGCTGCATTTATGAACAAGCTGTGATCAAGGTGAGCGGTAATATTTCACATGTGTGCTAATCATAATTTATGCAAGAAGTGAATTATATTATTCAGAAAGGAAATATTCTTCTTTGGTTCCTTGTGGTGGCTGCAATTCAACTCGGAGTCATCACGTAGCAGTCAAGAAGGATGGACGTGCAGAGTGCATTGTGAGAAACAGGGATGTTTTTACCGTCCAAGTAGAGATGCAGAACATCTACAAGCTTTCATCAAACTGAAATAATTGTGGTTACTTTTAATGATGAAATAGTTTGAAACTGGCTCACGTAAATTTCCCTTATTTCAAGTTAGAGTCACTTGCATGAAGATCTTTTTTCCATCTTCTTCATCTTTCTATTCACAGCCGAAAAATTCTTACTAAATGGTGTATTTCAAACGATCACACCGGTATGATGGAATAAATTAGGTCTGGATAATTTCAAAGACACTGTTATAGAATTTGAAAGGAACGTTGGAAATACTAAAATACGGTGTTGCATGTGAGATTTAACGCGAAAATTCAGGCGGTTAATAATATTTGCCTGATCGGTCGAGTAAGCTAAGTTGTTTCTTCATTTCAACACTTTAAAAATGTAAATTCGCTGAAAAAATTGAAATTGAGAATACCTGTCAACGAATTATCAAACAGTAGTTTCTAAGGAGCATAGAAAGTAACAATTCCACACCGAGGATGAAATACTTATGTTCTGAGGATCTATAAGTGTTCTGTTTTTGTATTTTATTTGCCATTACCGGCAATGCCGCAGAGCCATTGTACAAGAAAGGTTGGCTCAGTAAAACAGACCCATGCTGTGCCGAGGACTACAAGAAGCTGTCATTTACCTGAGTTCGGTGATGTACTAGAAAATAATTCATATTCATGATAATTTAAATTAGTCGATTTAGCCCTGAATGTTTTGATGGGACCTTTTTATTCAATTTATTTCATTTTTATCAGATAACTGTACTTTCCTTTGAGCGTGGTACCACGTGGAAAGTTAACTTTCTTATGTTAATACCAATGTATTGGTTGAAGTGTTTAATTTTGATAGAAGTGAATGATCATGGGTGTAAGGTTTTAGTTTTCTTCGGCTGCTATTCTCAGGTAAAAATGACAGCAGTATCAACTCAGTCCATTGACGTTCACCGCTCAGTTTACTTGCGCAGAAGCACGGTATCAGCGAAGTTCTCGGACCCTTTGTCTGCTTCAAAGTCGCTTCTATATGCTTCTGCGTACCAAGTAACTCGGTAGCATACCTGCTTTTTTACTGTAAAGAACTGCTGGTTACCGCCGGTTGCAACCTGTTTCACTTCCTTTAAAGGAGTTCAAAGGGTTGAATTTATTTACCAGAAAATACATTGTTTTTACTGATATGTGGCCTAACTTTATTAACTTTTAGACTTATATTCTGAATTTAAACCTAACTCAATTTCTAATTTTGCAAATTCATACCCTGCTCGGCATCTGCTATCTCAAAATGCTGTGTAAGGTAGCTTCACTCCCCTAATTGACGTACAGAATGATTTTTTTATTTGGGGCCTTAAAGAATGTATAAAAATCATTCTCTACATCCATCAGGGGAGTGAAGCTACTTTACACTGCATTTTGAGATAGCAGTTGCCAGGCATGAATTTGCATAGTTATGAGTGCAGTTGGTCTGATTCATGTTGATTCGGGATAGTTTGATCACTTGAAGTCAGAAAAGACAATTAGTAGTATAAAAGCTATTGCAAGGTAAAGATGAGTGCCACCGAAAAATAGGGTATAGCCAGCTCAAGTCACAATCGCATAAGCAAGTACTAGCAAACTAAGGGGTCTGCAAAAGAGTGTAAGTGAAAAATTGTGTATTTGCAACAGTCGACGTGTGCAATAGACAGGATTTTACCATTCGCACCAAATCACTTCTCGCTATACAGATTGATTCCGTAAAAAGTCTGGCATTTATAGGATATACCATTAGAGAACACATCTGTACCTTGAATTCACATTTTAGACAATTCATGTTCTAATCTCCCATCATTCTTCATGAAAAGGCCTAATTATATTTATAAACGTGACATTCAAAACTTTCTCTTCGATGTAGGAATGCAAGAAGAGTTAAATTTAAAATGTGACAGATGAAAATGTTAGTAAACTACACATCTAATACACAAATTGAAACAAAAACGTTCGTAAATTATTTACATGGTCAAGAGCACACTCGTTTAAACACAAACGGGAATCTCCGTCTCGATTGTTCGTGAACTTGATGAAATTAACAGTTTTAGCATTTGGAAACAAGTGTATTTCATTAGCATATTCCGTTTCCTTGTTTTAAATTTGACTGTTGGCCTATTTCTAAGCTGCAGATGGGATTCTATATTCTAAAATGTTTTCAATGAAGCACATTTACACACTGATGGTCTTTTTATC
>JACJUY010012228.1:0-10278 GCA_014220935.1 Platorchestia sp. MABIK | reverse complement strand
ATGCTCAGTCGATTGCGTCTTCGTTCCTTTGTGAAAATCAAAACTTTAGGTGTAACCAGAGTTGCAAAGTCGGAGCAATCCCTCTCACCGGTATTCCTCATGAAGTCGCTGGTTCCTCCACTAGCAGTTCCATTTGTTTACTAACATAACTTCATCTGTAGGAAATAGATGGCGCTGAATTAACTACAGTACGAGATAGAAATGTTTTATCGAGGTTACCTAAGATAGAAAATAAAGTTGTTAGCCGATTTATAACATGATACCAATTGCTTTGTTATTATTTCTCTCTTTCAAGGAAACAAAAATTAGTGTGAAATCAATATAATTGATTAACACTTTAATTACGTATAGTTTTATAAAATTTCATTTTTAGAGCTAGCAAGCGAAGATGATGATCCTAAAATGAGAACAATGAAAAAAATAAAATAAAAATAAATAAATTTCAAAAATGCTGTTCCTTTATACATCTACAAATTAGAGAAATGCTTTCCGTAACACACAAGCAGCTCCACCATTCGGTACACAGTGCATTCCACGTCATGAAACGTAAACCAAATTACGTCAGTAAGTTAGTTTGAAGAATAATTTGATACCCCTACCGGTTTTATATACATCATCTGAGAGTATAAATGAAATGAAACCCAGATATTCGAAAGCTTTGTTTATTCTTCATTCGCCACGCTGCCAACCATTAGTTGAGTCAAGTCATAAACAGTCAAGTCACTTGAATGTTCAAAATCTTCATTATTAAAACGTAAGTTGTGTGTATTTTGGCAAGATAGTTTTATAATGCATATGTGTATATAAATGTGACAAATTCAAATTTCCCACTTCATTACTATTAACTAACAATGCATAGAAATAAATAGTAAACCCATGTCGTTAAAAATTATTTTTTTCCTCCTCGTCATAAAATTCCGTGCTACTTTCATCACGAGTCAGAAACTTTCGTGCTCTAGATAATAGTCCAGCCTACTTATCCCGTTTAACTTATCCTAACCCATCATTTTATATCATCTCCTAACCAAACTCATTGGAACCTATCCGTGCTCATCACAGCCGTGTGGCTTTCGAACCTGACTCCGTGCGGGAAGCGCGGGTTCGAGTCTCGGCGCTGGTGGCGATGTTCTCTGTTGGGTATAGGAGAAAAAATTCTAAGCACAATACCCCACTCTACCCAGGTGTCTGAGATGGGTACCAGTCTTTGACCGGGGGAAAGCGTCATGGCTTCCTGGTGTTAGTTATAAGGCATTTGAAAAATCAATGTAAAAGGTGATATGTATCATGCTTCAATTGGAAATAAAGCATCCGTAGATGCCGATGTTTGTTTACATGTTCGTGTTTGTCATAGCCGTGTGGTTTAAGGACCTGCCTTTCCGTGATGGCATCGAAGGTTCGCATCCCGGCTGTGGGTGGCGATTTTCTCCGTTGGGTATAGGGGAAAAGTTCAAAGCACAATACCCCACTCTACCCAGGTGCCTGAAATGGGTACCGGTCTTGACCAAGGGAAAGTGTTATGGCGTCCTGGTGTTAAACAAACATCGGCATCTACGGATGCTTTATTTCCAATTGAAGCATGATACATATCACCTTTTACATTGGTTTTTCAAATGCCTTATAACTAACACCAGGACGCCATGACGCTTTCCCCCGGTCAAGACCGGTACCCATTTCAGACACCTGGGGAGAGTGAGGCCTTGTGCTTAGAATTTTTCTCCTAGACCCAACAGAGAAAATCGCCACCAGCGCCGAGACTCGAACCCGGGTCTCCCCGCACGGAGTCAGGTCCTATACACACACGGCTATGGCGAGCTAGTTATAAGGCATTTGAAAAAACAATGTACAAGGTGAAATGTACTAAACCTGACCTAAACACTAATATTCTATTTACCTGATGATAGATAATTGACCAGAGAGCAAGCTATAAGCTGATTTGTCTCTCTTATGGCGCTAGTGTTTTGATTTTGCCGTAGCAAAATGTGCGCTTGAGGCATTTATTCCATTTACTGCCCACATGAATTCAGAAACTGTTTGCTTAATATCCTGAGGGAAATTCTAGGGTTCACCGGCGACTTGAGGCGGAAAGAGACGTTCAAGGACAATCATTCCATTCTGCACATCTACTCGTAGAAAATTTATTACTTTTTTTAGAAATATTCTAAGCACGCATTAGAACAATTTGATTGACCAGTTGTTTGCATAATTTTAGCCACAAAAATGGCTAGCCGAAGTATTTTGCTCCTTGAACTAGCAACTGTCTTGTACGAGCACAACAAATTTTACTTCTGTCTGAAAGCTCTCACGTTTCATCACTATTATTAACTAATGCTTATTAACTAATGACTTTATGTTAAAATATTTTATAAAAAACTTGTAATTTCATGCTTGTCCCTAGTACCTATGTGCATCCATGTATATGTAATTAAATTATTTATATACATACGTTTCAAACTTCCATTTACACTCCAGTTTCTGCAAAAATTCTAATCGAGCGATCTGCATTTGTCCTATTAACACGGTATTTTTCAATTTTCTCCCTAAATTATAGTGAAGCATTTAAATGAAAAATCTCATAAATACTTTGGGAGATTTAGAGCATGCTTTTTTAGGCAGTCAACTCCCTTTTATTTTATCATGCTCAATCGAAAAAAACATTTTTCTTAAATTTGCCGTCACAAACACTTTAATTTAGCTCAATTATGTTAAGAAAGCCAAAGCTTAAATCAATGTACGTGGAAACTGTCGTAAGTGTTCTCACCCCCAAAGTTCATTATCTTTATTTTGATTGCTCCCATGAACTGATAAACACTATTCGACTTCAATTAACTAGCTGTGAGATACATTTAAATTTTTTTTTGTTTTTATGCAAGCATTAAACTCGACCGTTATGGCTCTAGTGTATGTTTAACACGTAAAGACATTTGTGTCAAGACATTTAAAAAAATAATGTAGTTTAATCTAATGTGTTTACCTTACCGGACATTACAGTTTTATTCTCTTATTTACCCCCTAAAATGTTCTCGTTAGTCTTGTATGGGGTAATTTATCCTTAGCCCTCGTGAGTATATGACAGCATTTTCTAGGTGGTTAATTTTCACGTATCACTCCAATTATGTAGTACATGTTTTGGTTGCCGTTGTAAAACAATCCTTTTCATGTTTCTTTTTCAGGTACTCTTTTATGCCACTATTATTAACCTCGAGTCCCTTGATTGGCATACTAGTTGACAAGTAGGAATGAAAATATAGTTCTGAATGTCAACCTCATAGTCTTAAAAGCAGAAATATTTTAATTCACCCGTTTCACTTTGAAAAATAATTCCTTGTATCATAAGTCCCCAGGCTCACATTTCAACGTTAAGTGTGCACAAATAAGAGTGTTTTCGACAATGCATCGTCACTGAAATTTAGTCTTTTCAAATTGTAGTTGCATGTATTATCAAGCATAGATTAAGAAACAAGAGGAATATATTGCCCTCAACGATTTGTTTTGACTAGTGACATGAGTATTACGATACAATATGTGGGTATCAACCAAGGATCCTTCCTTCAAGGCACTGCAAAAGCCAATGATGGGCTTTTATATCATCTTCATTGGGAATAAACTTTCTCTTTTCTATCAAAGCACATTATAGTTTAGACCCCTGGTACACTCTCTAAGGACAGAACCATCATCCGTGTGTGTAGCGGACCTGACTCCGTGCGGGGAGACCCGGGTTCGAGTCTCGGCGCTGGTGGCGATTTTCTCTGTTGGGTATAGGAGAAAAATTCTAAGCACAATACCCCACTCTACCCAGGTGTCTGAAAGGGGTACCGGTCTTCGACCGGGGGAAAGCGTCATGGCGTCCTGGAGTTAGTTATAAGGCATTTGAAAAACCAATGTAAAAGGTGATATGTATCATGCTTCAATTGGAAATAAAGCATCCGTAGATGCCGATGTTTGTTTGTTTGTAACTCTCCGAATTCTGAATTTTCCAGACAATAATTGAGCATTTTCGGCCGCAATTTTCTTGCGTAACCACGTGAATACAAAACTCATTTTCGGCATTGGTGACTCGGTATTCCACGCTTGAATTTCACTCTACACCCATTAGGTAAAGTAATAACATTAATTTTACCCCAATAATCACTTCCGTAGAATTTTCCGGTCAATTAGTTTGTCAGACAGTTGTTTTGGTCCCCTTTCAGCACGATGTCCATAATCACGCATTTCGAATTATCCAGTACATCTCACCTTCGTCATTGATGAAGGAAAGGCGAAAATTGCCCTCTTCCACACCGGCTAGCCATTTTTGAGAACCCATCTAAGATCCATACCCTAAAACAGGGTAAAAAAGGGGTAGTTTTGGAAGACGCATAAAAAACGCTCTAACTTTTAAAAGAATGCACCGATCGGCTTCAAATTACTTTCAAATGAAAGAGCGAAACATTTTCTATTTCCCATATTGAACACACGACCACTACCCGAACGGTTTTCTGGCAAACACAGAAATTTACCGATAAGCCTTTCCGAATCGCGCGTCATCCGAAAAACACAGCTAGACCCGCTCGTAACTTTCGAAAGAATGCACCGATCGGCTTCAAATTACTCTTAAATGAAAGAGCAAAACATTTTCTATTACCCATATTAAACTCACGACCACCACCCTAACGATTTTCTGGCAAACACAGAAATTTACCGATACGCCTTTCCGACTCGCGTGTCGTCCAAAAACATAGCTTGACCCGCTCGTAACTTTCGAAAGAACGCACCGATCGGCTTCAAATTACTTTTAAATGAAAGAGCAAAACATTTTCTATTTCCCATATTGAATTCACAACCACCACCTTAACGGTTTTCTGGCAAACACAGAAATTTACCGATAGGTCTTTCCGACTCGCGCGTCGTCCAAAAACAGAGGTTGACCAGCTCGTAACTTTCGAAAGAATGCACCGATCGACTTCAAATTACTTTCAAATGAAAGAGCAAAACATTTTCTATTTCCCATATTGAACACACGACCACCACTCTAACGGTTTTCTGGAAAACACAGAAATTTATCGATAAGCTTAAACGACATGCGCGCTGCCAAAAAACTTAAGTTGACCCTTTTGCAGAAATAAAGAAAAGAAAGAAAAACAGTTTATTTTCAATTGAGATGGCACAAAATTACCATCATTGGTTTTTAAAATATCTTAAAGTTAATACACTTAAATGATACACACACACACACGAGTATTGTAATACCCATGTCACTAGTCGAAAAATGATTGAGGGCAATGTACTCCAAATCTTGCTTAAACTACTAAAAGAAAAGAAAAAGAAAAACATTTTATTTCCAATAAAGTATAACATGAAATGTTTATACATTGTTTATTAAAATACCTAACATTAACATTCTTAACTGATAATAACACATTGGGATCGTAGTACCCGTGTGAAATGTTGAATCAAAAAATGATTGACAGAAAAACACATCAAAAATGAGATCCTTTCCTATGCCTAATCTTATTTTGACAGTGCATTTGAATATAAGTTACTAAGAGAACACAATCCTCGTAACGCTTAGTTGAAGAATGTATTCGTTTGTGTGCATTCAAATCGAAAAAAGCAAAAATAGCGTTTAAATACCTTAACACCGAGAACCATAATTGCTATTCATACATGGTTATCGTAATACCCATGTTAATTAAGTGTTGGGACAAATGATTTAGATCCTTAATTGCTATTCATACATGGTTATCGTAATGCCCATGATAATTGTTGAAAACATGATTCGGAGAAAAGCAAGAGAAAAAAAATGCGTTCCTCTTTGTTGCGGTAGTCGGATTTTGGTAATGCATTTAAAGTACAGGTGACTAAGAAAAGCATAATTCATGTGACGCATTGCTGAAAAGCCTCACGTTAGTGCGTACTCGTATTGAATTATGAGCATAAGAACATAGGAACTAGTGATACGAGTGTAAGGGATTGATCTTAAAAGTAAAATGGGCAGATTTGATTTATTTTGCGTCTGGAATAATGAGGTAGACTGTCGGGATTTGAGACAATTTTTCACACGGACGTATCATATAGTGTGTCAAGTGGTGAGCTTCGGAAAGAACATAATATTCACGCTAACAAAACAAAAAATTGTTATGATATTTCTTACGCTGATAGTGCTGGCGTAAAGAGTTCATCGGAGTCAAAGACATGAAAAGGATTGTACAATGCTAGCCGTGACATTTTCAACATAGGTGGAACCGTACAAAAGTTAACTAGCCAAAATAGTGTTGTCATAATGTATTCACTAGAGTAAGAAAGTAAGAAGAGTAATTTAAGACCAAAATAAGAAGATTAAAAAATGACGTTCTTTCAAGTTATGACATTTTTCGAAACCTTGGCCTTTTTAAAATATTTTAATAAAATGAAAAAAAGAGAAAAAGGACGCTAAAGTACCCTCTCATTAACATCCTTTCTTTGCGGAAATTAATTTAGTTTTGAAAATTAAAATTAAAATAAGTAACTAAGAAAACGATCCCTGTGACACATAGTTTCAAATACTCTTGTTAGGGTGCATGCGCTTATATTGGATCATGAGTCCATAATATTTGCAGCATAGCTTGAGCAATAGGAAAAGTTAGCTACCGAAAATGATTTTGTCTTAATGCACTCACGGGCGCAGGAAAGTAAAGATTGCCGATGAATTACGTCGAACGTTCAAATGTTTAAAAATGAGCGAAAAATGCTTTCAAATATCTTGAAATTTTGACCATGATGCAACTGGGTGTTGTCAGAACATCTAATTTTGCTCTGTTCTAATATACGAAATAATAATATTCCCAACGTTACTTTTAATCAACAGACCATTTCATTTGCATATGTTGAAAAATTCGATGCCAAACATCAAGGCCGGAAGCACATCGAACTATAGACCATGTCGTATAGAATGTGGACCATGTGAAATTTTCGAACAATGTCATAGCAGAGGAACATAATTTAATTTCTGAGAATACTTCTTGAAACGATTCAGGATATTACTATCATTTAATTAATCAATTAATCGGTTAAAAAATTCCAGAACAAATGCTTCTTACCTATGACTGAAAATTGAAAAGGATAAAATGGAATAAGCCCGTGAATACTCTGACAACGTAAATATTGAAGTGGGCGCACAGTACAAGTTTGTTGACCTGCAATAAATTCATAAAAAGAGAACACTTAAACGCTCTGAAGGAATCTGTTGAGACGTCGAAAAAATTCTATTCATAATGACATAATTCAACATGAATATATTAGCCTGTACTAAAAACTTACCGCGGAAATCGTAGCGAGGGCGAATGCATTAACGCCTAAATTACCTGTTTCGCACGAGAAAGTGTAAAAAAGATATGCCATTAAAATCTGCAACACTGACATAATTTAATAAGAAAAAGTTAAATGTAAATATCAATAAATATCATATTAGGATTGGAACAAAACCAACCCAAGTGGACGAATGAGCATTTCATGGGATGAACATATAAATGAATAAAATAGGAAAAACAAGATAACACAACAGCTTATATTGTGACAATACCCATGAGCAAAAGACAAATAGTCGAGTACAGGATTTAGCAAATGCTTGAAAGAAAAACAGAAAAATATCGGCATCTACGGATGCTTTATTTCCAATTCAAGCCTGATACATATCACCTTGTACATTGGTTTTTCAAATGCCTAATAACTAACACCAGGACGCCATGGCGCTTTCCCCAGGTCAAGACCGGTACCCATTTCAGACACCTGGGTAGAGTGGGGTATTGTGCTTAGAATTTTTTCTCCTATACCCAACGGAGAAAATCGCCATCAGCGTCGAGACTCGAACCCTCGATGCCCTCACGGAGGCAGGTCCTTGAGCCACACGGCTATGACGAGCACTAGACGGAATATCTCACCGTGGTCTGTTGGATCAAGTTATCTTTGGATCTTATTATTTAGGATGCTCCATACGTTGTATCTTGGTTTATAAATGAAAACACGCTATCCACTATGTAGTAATACACAGATACTTGTTTAGTTGGAAAGGAATAGAGAAGTTGTAATAGTCTGTCACGTTTTAAAATATAGGGGTAATATTTAAAGTTTGTATAGGATAGGAAAAGACTTAATTTGTTACACATTGGAATCTTGCTGGATGTGCTTAATGACCGGATCTGTGGTACGAGTTTGCTTTATTTAACATTGTCGAGTCCCGTCATTTTTGACGGGCTGTGTACATTAACATACACTCGGCTACGTTTAAAAATTTCCACCTGTAGAAGTTAATTTTTTTTCGTACCTGCCATAGATTTCTGTAAATGACCCCTGTTACTAAAAAGCATTTTTCAATACCACCTTGCGACTCTCCCACTGATCAAACAGGCTAATCGTGTAGAGAGGACAACTATAAATAAACTGTGCCAATTACACACGCAAGATCAAAGTTTGAACGCTAAGCTAGATTGGCAAAGTTCCAGTTTTATGGATTTTACTGTCGAGATGCATTCGAACAGGGCTCCATCTGGATGTGAATTAAGAAATGTTTTTTTGCGCAGGTTAGGATGTTGATTTGATACTCTTCAAAAAAAGAGAAGAATGAAGAGAACGAGGTATTGCAACATTAAATTAAAAATTCAAACCTAAGTTTTTGGACGGCGCGCGAGTCGGAAAGGCTTATCGGTAAACTTCTGTGTTTTCCAAAAAACCGTTAGGGTGGTAGTCGTGTGTTCAATATGGGAAAGAGAATGTTTTGCTCTTTTCTTTGAAAGTAATTTGAAGCCGATCGGTGCATTCTTTTAGAAGTTAGAGCGTTTTCCATACGTCTTCCATAACTACCCCTTTTTTAGGGAGAAAGACCAAGGATCTTAGATGGGTTTTCAAAAATGGCTAGCCGGTCTCTTCCACGCTATTACCGAGAATTGCCGAGCTAAATGACCTCTTCGAATTTTATCGGAGTTGTCGCACCTTCATGTTAGTGCGTCATTGTGCTTTCCCCGAGTTTTACTTGCGGCGCTCACCTCTTCCTGCGAACATTTTATTGTCTATTCATGCATAATTCCCTCTCCTGCAATCAATAAATTGACAACAGTTCAGACACGTTGTAAATTCTGAAATGTATATAATTTTACTGATTTACCCATTCAACTCGCACGGAAATTAAATT
Source organism: Platorchestia sp. MABIK (assembly GCA_014220935.1). Classification (NCBI taxonomy): domain Eukaryota; kingdom Metazoa; phylum Arthropoda; class Malacostraca; order Amphipoda; family Talitridae; genus Platorchestia; species Platorchestia sp. MABIK. The sequence goes on along the minus strand of JACJUY010012228.1, from coordinate 1,136 downwards.
CCAATTTATAATATTCAATTTTTTTTCAATTTCTATTCCTCTTAGAGAACGAATTAAATTATAAGTGAAGGTGAAGGACCTTTTCCCGCACAAGTACAAATTAAGAAATAGAAACTGGACTAAAAGCTTCTACAAAACTTCTGACGTTTGAATTAACCTAAGATGCCGTCGCCACTCTCGCTGGTTGATTACAACGAAAAATTAAAACATACCTTCTCATGATGGACACATTACTTTGTTCAATCCTCTAAATAAACAAAAACACTTTTTTTTATTAATTACGTACTTCCTGTGTAACCAAGTTTTGGTTCTATATCGATTTGATTAGTATAATGCGGCGGTTCATGCCCCTTCCAGCCTTCACTGACAGAAGAATCCCTCTGATATTGAGTGGCACTCAAGTTTCACCTTATTATACATATGCCAAACCAAGATGCTTTTATAGGCAATTCTCGAAAGAACGACGTCCATTCCTACTCTTAAACTAACCATCGAGATTCGCGTTCACATCTAGATCTTCCAAGCATAACTGATACCCTCGTCTCTTAGTGTTGAATACCTAATTTAAAATTAAATTTCTCTAATTTCTAAGGCCAATTATACCCCATAAGTCTGCCCAAGGAAGCATCTCCATGCTTCTTCCTGCGCCGTGAGGTAACTCGTATCCCTTGATCCCTCACGCGGCGTACTAATACCCTCAACTGAGTAATAGTTTTCCCCGCACCATCACAATAGTTTCACAACAAAATATTTCCGTGACCGTTACTAGTAAAATGTAGATGCACCGTCTCGTGATATAAAAGCAAATCTGAGAATGTGCTATACGCCCCGTCACCAAGATTCCATCTCAACTAATAGATTACACGTTCAAGTACTTGGTGTGTTCTTCGAGTTCTTCCAATGATGCATAACACGTGATCTATCACGTGTCCACTACGTGCGCGTGCTTCCTTCAGAGAGAGAACAACGTTCAATTAATTAGAGTGGCCTGCGGTCCTCAAGCTATAAGGTGACTTGGTCTACAACACCTAAGCACGATGCCGTGAGGCAGAAGCCTAATCCCTGCCAAGTTGTCGCAAATCCAGCCTTGCTCCTTACCAGAGTCCCGTGCAAGACAACCCATATCTTGCACACTT
>JACJUY010012226.1:28515-42138 GCA_014220935.1 Platorchestia sp. MABIK | reverse complement strand
ATATTGAATGGTTTAAAAAGACTATGAACCCGTTCCGAAAACTTTTAATATACGGCACCAACGTTTTATCACATTCAGCACCTTAGTCTAGTCTAAATGCGCCTTAGTGTGTATATATGAATTGAAAATATGTGCATGCATGCGCATTCACGTGTATGTATAGTGAATGAAATAATAAAAAAAGTGTTGTCAGTGTAACCGCAATTCTCTATTTTGACTTTCACTATCCTCACTCCGCCCAGAAACGTTTATAGCTTAAGCGTGAAAATTAGACTAACAATCCAAACGAGTATCGCAGTAAAGCCTGGATACGCAGCCAATTGAACGCTTTGGCCGTGATGACGTCAGCGGTCAGTCGTGACTGCTGGCAGCTGATTGGTTGGCGTGCGTGCGTACGTTTGTCTAGAGCGGGCTTGGGGTCCACCGTAGTTTTGGAGATCTTCTTATGTAAGTGCTCTGTGACACCACGTCAGTGTCAAGCCAGCTTCGGTTGGTGGTGCACGCCTGTGCTCTGCCTCTCTCCCTCTGTGCACTTCATTAAAGACTTTCACAGTTGCATATTCACTAATTTTTGGTAACCATTCTTTACCCCATTTTGAACAGTTTTTTACACGTGTTTTTTTCTTCTTCTTCATTGCAAGTATAGCGAATACCATAAACTGTACGAACTCGCCGTCTGGAGCCGCCATTCTACTTCTACTGGCATACTGAAGCGTGTGCCAGTCTTCGTGAAGTTTGAAGTGTGTTGTTTGCATCGTGTGCGGGGTCTTGAGACCGTCAAACCAAACTCGGTTCAGATTGTCTGTAGACATATTTGAACGTGTGAGGGGGCTTAAATCTTCCTGAACACAGTTGGGATACAAATTACATCAGGCTGAATGGAATGGGGAGTCAAAAAAATACATTCTGAAGTAAATGTGATGTCTTTTTTGATCTTAACTGTAAGAATGTAACACTTCCTTGTACAAATTGTACAAAGTAACACTTTAGCAAATCATAAAGCTACATTCTGATGGGATCTAAACTCTATCTACATTTATGTACTGATTTAATCAATTCTAATGGTATATAGTCAGGTATTTCACTTTTTAGAGGCAGAAAGCAGAGATTACGGAATTTCAAAGAAGCAATTACTGATGCCTCGGAACGACATGAAAAGCAACTACACTGACTATACGTATACGGCAAGTGAAGCTGTAGGCAGAAAGACAGCAGGTGATGCTAAAAAGGCCGTCACATGGTCGAGCGTTTGTTCCCTTCACATGCAAAGATTGTACGAATAATTAAGCTTTTATTCTTTTCTTGTGAAATCATTTGATTTAATTGAAAAAAGCAATTGCGCTTTACCTTGGATTTGTGGGAACGCGATGAACACATTCCTTTAATTACTCAAATCAAGGCTCGATCATCTACGTTCCCGATGTCTCCTGAAGTATCTAAATATTTTTAGGCAGTCCTAATTTTCGAGATTATCGTGTTGTATTCATTTTGCGCACGCAATGAGTGAATTATATATTTAAATTTTAAAGGAAAATGAAGAAACTATCATCTCTCATTAGGCTAAGTGAATAGGTGAATAGGTATTCGTGTATTTCTTCAGCTGGGTAATACCCCATGAAGGCAAAACAGGAACTACTACCAGTTGTTTTGATATTTTAAACTGAATAAAATAGTTCATGTATTTCATTCTGAAGGAATTACGCAGAGTCTGAAAATTGTCTGGAAAAGATCATTCAAAAGGAATTGGAGGTTCGGTTCTAGGCGTACGATCAAAACACTTTTTTGTTTTTGAGAAGGGAACAAATTTTTTGCCATTTCATTGGCAGTCTTCATTGAACATTAAATTTGTGAACAAAACTGAATTGTGGGCGTTGATCTGCAAGAACGAAATAAACATCCTGATTTAATGGGAAACAACAGATTTTTAGAAATAAGCATCCTGATAAAGATACCAAAATTTTTGTACTGGATGTGCAGTGTAAACCTCCGCTGTGAATTTCATTATGGCACAGTCTGTTTTAGTTTAATGAAAGTCCGCATCTATAATCTCTCTCGTTTTTTACAATGGCATGTTAACGTTTACCCTAATAGAATAACATTGTCCATGACTTATTCTAATATTGGTCTCGAAACTACTAAATGGATTTACAAAGTAAAAATGAATGAACAAAGTGTAACTCCCACTTACAAAGAATATTTTCCTTTAATCCATTTAGAAACTGCAAAAATTAGAACCTTCTTATAAAAATTCAAATGCCCGCGCAGCATTTCTTCAATTTTCTGTCGCGAAATTTATTTCAGAAAACAATTCATGGATTAGGACACTCCGTAATTCAAGTCACTTTCCTTCAGTAAATTTACCTACGGTTTCAGCTGCACGTACGTTTATTCTTGAGTAGGTTTCTAAACCTCTTAGCTATAGGAAACGTTAACATGCTTATGTGTGAAAATGTGCGAGCGCGCAAACAACAGCTCACATGCATCCTGGACAACAGCTTATCGCAGACGAGCGTCGGCGGTCTAAATAAGAAGCACACTAGGCGATAATAAAACTTTCAGACATTTTTTCGGTACGAATAGTCCCAGAGGAGCTATTTCATTATTTGCAAATGCCACTGACGCATAAATGTAGGCGAGGCATTCACTAGCTGAAGTGATTACAGCTGGATCTTACTCTGAACAGCTTCTATGAAAGCCCCCCGGTGACGGTTTTTATGCAAAGGAGCACGATCATTTATCATACATTTACCATAAACTAATGAACTGTGAAGTGTATGTTACTTTTCCAGTTCAATCCTAACCCTCTCGAGTTGGCTTTCACTAAATTGATTTTGACAGGTAAAAAAAAACATGCTTCAGCTCCATTGCCCATATGGAAACAGTGTAAGTCAAAAAATAACTTATTTCAAATATACACATTATGAGAATTATGGCATTTGCACACTGGTGTCCCAGCAGGCATGTTAGTTTACGTGTATTGGGATAATTTTGTCCCAGTAGACGGTCATGAACAATGGGGTTCAAACAATCTTGAGCGTAAATATCCTTTATAGTACAACAATAATTTTACTCATTAAAAATTTTGTAATAACCTAGAAGAAATGTGTAAAAAATGACTTTATTAGCACTAGCTGGTTAACTGGGCTAACATTGTGCAATAGATAGCAGATAGGTGGCGCGAATAGTTGCTGAATCTATAACTGTCTGTTCAGACGTACACGTTTCTGGGACGTATGTAGCCCTCTGGATTTNAGCTACAATGGCAACAGTTGGCAACTGTGCCTGCAGATGGAAAGCGCAGAACTTTCGGAATGCGCAGTGCTCTCGGAATTCGCAGGATTATCGGAAAGCACAGGATTATACTTACTAGAAATAGAGACCACACCAACTTTAAAATTAGCTAATTCTCTATGGTTCTAGTATGCAACACTGTAAGGAACGTAAAAACACAATTTTGTTTTATAACAAGCTACAGGCTAAGATTACTTTAACTATTCATTACGGCAAGGATAGAGCCTGGATAGGGCTCCATCCCCGCTCTCAGCAAGTGAAGCGTACGTTTCAAAACCGTTTGCCTTCTCCTCTCATGAAAGCGTGCAGTTTTAAGAAGACCGGACGCAGAGTGAATGTTGTCACCCCTACAGCCAATCACACTGATAACTTAACGTAACCACTCAACGTGTGTTCTAGTTGGTTCTCGAAACATATGCAATCATTTTTCTTGAAGTTCAAAATGTGGGGAAATTGTAAGAAAAATAATTGCGTCCAAATACTTTTTTCACGATCTATTTGGTAACATGTTTAATAAGTTTTATGTACAACTCTATTCAATTTTATGAATACCGACTACACTGCAGCACGCAATAGTTCTAACAATATTTTGGCTCATTATATCAAAGAACTTTTGAGGCTTCCAGTGATAGATGAGAAATTTCGCAAGTAATTTTCTCTATAAAACAGACAGAAATGGATCTCAATGAAATTCGGATCAGGGCTTAAATTAGGTCATTCATTTGTGGTTAGACAGTCAGGAACATTATCCTTGAGCCCGATAAAAGGTTTAAGCTGGTGCTCCACTTTGCTGATAGAGAATATCGCCTTATATGAAAAATTAGGTAACAACGGTTTTTTTTGCAACTGGTTTTAGAATTTCGTCTTCATTAGTATCCACATTTATTTTCACTCCCACCTGAACAAAGCTTTTCCAGTTTCACGATATTCCTCCCCAGATCATGACAGAATGTTTTTTAATGGGCTGAACATTTTAGAAATTTTTCTTGTGTTACTGTAATGCTTTGAGCTCGAAATCTGTCATTTTGATGACTGAAGCTTTGTTCAAAAACGATCATCTTCTCATCTAGGATCATAACAGAGTAGAGACCATAGACTGTGAGCCGGTGTAGCACAGCACGACTTCTCATGTTTTTTAACACATCTGTGAGGCAAGAAGTATTTCTTTATTTAACTGAAGAAAAAGCCCCAAGTCTTCTTTCAGAGCTTTAGAAAAAGTTTTTTTCTATATTTCAACCTCTCAAATCATTTTCCTCCTGTGCCTCCAAGGATTTCTTGCAATCCACGATGCAATTTATTTTTCCAATTTTCAGGGTCGCAGAAGTTCTTGATCGGCCATAACTTGATCTTGAACACTTTCAGACTCATTACATAATTACATTGCATGGTAGAGAAAATTGTCCCTCGAAATCAGAATTTCGAGAGCTTTTAAAGTTTAAATTGGTGAATAATTTATTCTTCCAGGTGAAGCTTCACAATTGCGTTCTATCGACTTTTGATCGTGAGATTGCGACGTCACAAAAATTATAATGGATTGTTAATTTCGAATTGCGTCATTTAGCACCTCCTTTTCCAGATAAACTTAGCAGAAGCCAAGAAACACTTCGTGTTTTTAATACAAGTTATAATATTATTCTTGCAGCAGAACATTAGGTTTTCCAGTACTTCCAAGAAAGTTTACAATAAATTAATAATATCAGTAATCTAGCAATAAACAAGATTCATCACAGTCATTCTGCATTCACTGGTAGTCACTGAAAATAGCTGATGTTGGGATGTACTAAATAACTCGTTGGAATGTAATAATATCCTTGACAAATTTTCTAAATTAATTTAAGGGCTTACAAACGTAAATCATTACGTGCATTCATATATTAAGTACAAAAAATGTTCATGAATCCTTCAGTGATTAGATTTCTCTTAGATTTTCATCTACAGTCTTTATCAATCGATGTATTCGAAAATTGAGAAGGTTTTTGGCGTCGCAAAAAAAAAGTTCAAATGAGTTATGTCTTGATGTCACTCACTGAGGTTTCTAAACGCAATGCTATCGTACTGAGAACTAGCATCGCTAAATGGATCCGGGCTTCTATTCGTTGGGTGTTTTCTTCGTTGGCTTCGTTCGCGGAAAGTTAGAACGAATTTTCATTGCGTAGTCCTTCTGCACCGCGGTTAGCAAGCTTCTCACGATTTTACACGTTACTTAGTAATTATTTTAGTGAAATTTAAGTAAGAAGGAACGTTGAAGCACTTTTAGTTTGGTATCTTGGTACAACGTATTTTCCTATTATCCTACAAGTTTCATCGCATCTTTAGCTATCTGTTTTGCACAGGTAGATTACCGCCAACAATTAACCTTCAAACTTTCCATTTTTTGCATATAAACAAATGAATTCCAATCTATGAGCAACAGTTCAATTTAATTGGATTAAACGCTTGTCTCAGAGGTGTTGATTTTTCATAAATTAATTAAAAACTACTGGTTCCTGCATTTTCCTCCACGAATCGAATATGTAAGCGTATCACGCTCCTGAGACAAAATCGTAACTAAGAAGCTGTTGGGGCTTACGTCAATTGTTGAAGTATGAGGGCTACACCCAATGACATTTGTTGCCTCCGTAAGCTTCAAACACCTCTTGCACTAAAATAACGACTCAGGATTTTACGCGTAGTGAGTTTCAATACTTTTATATTTTAAACAAAAGATGGCATGTCCATGGAATATCTTTAGATAAACAACAGGCTACAAAGAGTTTCTTAAATATAGGTCATATCTCCAACTGAAAAAATTTAAAACCGGTCCCCAGAATAATTATTTGGTATCTTGAAGATTGTTCACTACACTGGATTGCACAACCGAAGGCGGCCGCCTACAAAGAACAGACTAATAAGACACTGAAATCTAAACGGAACGAACTAAATCTTATTTCATAGTATTAAACAAAATGATCAATGCACTGGGAACTTCATAGTTACCTGGGTCTGAGGAAGCTAACGCGAGAGAGTAATGAAAATAGGAACAGATACTAGGTCACACAGCATGAGTAGAAAGCAGAATTATGGTGTCAGGTTTATTTCGGGAATCTCTGACAGAAGCCATGAGTTATACTCTGAGGGTAGTTTCAAGGTATTTGACATGACTTCAAATGAAATCAGAGTTTTCTGCTGTAACACTATCATGTGGAGTTATATTAACCCAGAGCTTTGGTTCGACCTCTGTAACCCAAGAGACTGGAAATAAAGTAGAAAAAATGTTAATCACCTTGTTTAATTACCTGTGAATCAAACAGATTCAAATACAAAACAATTACCGAAACGATTTCATGAGAACCACTGCATTCTGTCTTCCCTGCTTTCATAATTCTTTGACGACATGAGATGAGGGATCGAAAACGCCTTCAATTCGCGTATACATGGGGTCTTCTCGATAGATCAGCATGACTTGCTTTTTAATGCTTTTATGCTGAAAAAGCTATGTAATACTTTGCAATGTTGACAGCTATCCAGCAGACCTAGAAAACAAACTTTTCTTTGTACGATGTGATCACCTTCGGACAAGACAACGGTTTCCACACCTTCGTAAACCTTGACCCGGAGAGGAAAATTCCTACCATTTCTGACGACTTCACTGCCTTCCTGATGTCCTTCTTAAGGCTGTGATGCTTGTTTGGGGCTTTGCACCAGCTGGGGCCTCAATTTCCGAACAAAAATGGTGATACAACGGCCGGGTTCAGGTTAGGCGACTTTGAAGGTTAAAAGTCTCTCTACCAAAACCGGATACCGGTCTTCTTGAGCAAGTCAACGCTTTTGCTTGCAGTGCAAGCGGGAGCCGATTCCTTTGGTATATACAATTCTCATCTGAAGCCATGGCCTTTATTCGTGGAATCGTTTTTGATTGCAACACGATTCAGTAGGATTCGGCATTCATAATTTCATTTTCGGCGAAGAAAAACAGTAGTAAAGAGGTCACTCTCACTCGAAACCACCTAGTGGGTCAGGATGCTGTTAGGTTACTCTATGGTAATCGTGGATTGAACGACAGTACTAGAAGACGACATCCAACTGTCGCTATGTCTGTTACAAACTTTTCAAATTTTAAAATTCTAATCCGCAGAAAAGGACTTGATGGTCGGTCCATTTGTGTTCAACTAAATCAAAACTGGTTTGCACCTCTCCAAACCAACCTCTCTCATCTTGCAAGTTAAAGAGAGATGCCTCTAACCTTGGGCATAAGAGGTTAAGCCAAGTTCTTTGATCACCCTGCGAATTGTCGCGACGCTGACGTGCTTATTCTTAACTAATGTAGATCATAACACAATAGGATTAACTTTGAAGCATCTTTTCATTACCGCTAGAAACCAAGGTTTACGAATGCTATCTTTTCCTGACGTGCAATCTTGGCCAGATTAATTAAACGCTGAGAAACACATATTTGGCTTTTTGCCAAGGGTACAAGAGGGATTTTATCATAAGTTCTGGGCTTTGGCCTGCGTGGAGAAGTTCACAGACAATTATTGAACGTTTCGTCTGCTCAAGTGCGTATTGTTTATGCAACAAACTTCAAATATCAATAGCAGGCTTCATACATAACGAAGCATGAATGATACGCTTTAGTGTTGCCATCTCTTACATGTATCAGAATTGCCAACATTTCCATACGGTATTTGTTCGGAATTATTTGATATATCCTGTAAGGGAAATGGTCATACATTTCTTTGAATGCTTCGGTACCTTGAAAATTTGTAAAATACTAAGAGGGATGAAACCTCCGAAACCGTCTGTTACATGTCAAAGCAATTAAAACTCATGAGAATAGTACTCGAATATGCGTTGCTCACTTGAAAAGGAATTTTAGATGGTGAATGAATTAATATTACCGTTTCCCCTTATATCTTTCTGTCATCTACTCTATTTTACCGATGCATCTGAGAAATCATCTAACGTCCTAACAAATGTTTAAATTCCTTCTTTACACCAAGTGGCTGCAAGAGCATTTGATAAACAAACACGGCTGAAAACATTTGAATTTACATATAATGGTGCAAGAAAGAAATTTCGTACAGCCAATATTTTGAGAAACTTCTAAATTGCGTATTTTTTAGGATACCTGATCGATTCAACCTGGAAACCATTTGATTTGACATTGATTCTTCTTTACAATTTTTTCCTTATATTCGATCCTGAATAATACTATACAGGTGTTCGCGGCAATTCATCTAAAAAACACAACATCAAGCCGAAAATAAATAGAAGAAAATTAAATTAAAAATAAAGTAAACTAATCAGTATTTACCATCGAAACGTTTCTGTGATTTGACAGCCCAAAAGTCTCTTTGGTATTTCCTCTGCTACAGGGGTCGGACAAAATATTGGAAACACCTTGGAAAATCGACAAAATATATTTCAATTTGATGTAGGTCCTGGCGGCGGAAATCAACTTCCTACTTGAATCTCAGGAGTTAATTATTCTTCCATGAAGAGAAATCATTGGCATCAGCGTATTTCTAAGGAATAGCACCCTAGATCATCACAGGGCCCTCACCATGTTTTACGGTTGGGAGAAGGGAGTCTGAATTAAAAGCTGCTTTCCCCAAATGTACACTCGGCCAGAGGTCGGAAATAAGGTAAACGATGATTCGTCATGCAAAATCACATTTTTCCACTGCTCGACGGACCAATTCTGGTGGTTTCTTCATCACTCTAAACGCTTCGAAGCATTTGTCTTTGATAGCAGAGGTTTTCCAGCTCTTCCATAGAATCCAGATATGTGCAGCTCCTGACGAACAGTTTTTCTGTGAAAACCGGGTTCTGTAGGTGTTCATTGAGATCTGTAGTGATTTAAAGATCGGTGGTCTTGCGACCCTCTCTAAAAATGGTCTCTCTCAGACGACTTTGACTTTCGGCCAGAACTGGGCTTTGCTGAAGACGTTTTTCTTTCTCTTTCAAAGGCAGTCATTACTGTGTAGACAGACAGCAGTTCTTGGAACTTCAAACATTCGGACAGTTTCTATTACAGTAGCACCTGCGTTACGAGCGCCAACAATTTAGCCCTCTTTGAAAGTTAGAGAGGTCTGCTATTTTTATTAGGTTATAAACAAATTTTATTTTTGAAATCTGTAAAAAACTATTTATTTAAATCAAATTCCAAATAGTTACAATAATAAACAATCAAACACTAAAATACGTCAAGTCTTGATTGTTTATTTCATGTTCAAAGGTTTTGATTCTAAAATATTGAGTGTTTCCATTTTTTTATCCAACCCCTGTAGCTCGCGACAGCACTCCGGTGAAAGGGAGTTCCATTTCGTTCTAATTCTTGTCCACTGTTCATGAAGATGGCGAATATTTTCGTCACTTAGCTGTTATTTGATGCATTGCCATACGTTCTCCGTTAGATTGAGGTCAGGTGATAGGAGAGGGCAGTCCAAACATGGAATGTAGGCCCCTGGTGGAACTTTTGGAATAGCATGCTATTTGAATGGGACAATTATCCAGCACAAAGATGGGATTATTTTATAGAGTATCATAAAAATAGGCTGCAAAATGTGCATCTAACATATCAACGTGTTTGTTTGGATTAATTCCACAGCCTAATTGAACTAGAGGCTCGGGAGCATGGAGCATGAGCACTCATCACACCCCACACCATAACTGAACCTCCACTTTCCTGCAGCGTAAAACTGTGCACCTGGGATTAAATTCCTCGTTTTTCCTTAGTCGGACGTACTGCCTGCCATCACTGCCTAGCCTATTTAGCTTTCTGTCATCCCTAAAAAAGCAATCTCCGCTAGTATGAGGCGTCACTATCCTCATGACATCTGACGAAGTCCATACGGCGCTTTCTGTTCTTCACAGATATCACTGGTTTGCATCTTGATGTACAACCTCGTAACTAAAATTCCTTCACCCTATTCTTAGTTGTTGAAATGGAACACTTTTCAACAAGGTCATGCCGTTTTTGGATCCGAGGAGCAGTTTCAAATCTGTTTCAGGGGCAGCGTCTACCGTCTTTTCTGTAAGAAGTCACCCTATGACGACCAGATTTTGGGCTATTTCGGACACTGCCAGTTTTCTGATGCATTTATGGTCATTTTTACAGTTTTCTCATAAAATTTCAGTCGTCTGCTAATTTCTCAGTTGGATAATCTGGCACTGTGGAGTTTAATTAGCTCCTTAGGATCTGCTACTAACTACGATCCAACTTTCATATTATGAAATGAGGAGTTTCTTCTTGCCTTTTTGATTATGTGTTTCTGTATAAATTGACATGAACATTGGTAGTCTCATTTTGCTCTGCAATTTTTTCCATTAATCATAACGATATTGCATCAACATTCAAGAAATCTATTAAAGCAGTTAACAACAGAGCGTTTTCAAATACTTTTCATGTATGATATACTAGTAAAATATGTATACAAAATTATTTCTCTATACGTATTTTCGGTGAATGAAATATCATGCCATAATTTCATCCAAAGTGTCTCACTGAGAACTGGGAAATTGAGAACAACAATTTTCTTCTATTTCACTATAAGTCGTTTTTTCCACAATATGATGGCCTTACTGGGCTTGGCTTAACCGTCCTGCAACAACATTTCAGAATATTTTGGTTGATTACGTTAAGTAGCATCAGCGCCAAGTAAACATATTTGCTTCCTTGACATTAGAGCAGTGCTCTCACTTCATTCTAAAAGCTAGAGGCCCCTGAGGATAATCCAGAGCGTCAGGCTGCTGTGAATGATAAGAACATTTTTATACTCTCTGGTTTTAGCTTCTTAGTATATAGCTTGTGTGGCTCATTATTCTTAACAGATGTTCAAGACACCGTCCTTTATCAACTTATGTGCTGACCTTCTATAAAAAAGTAGGGGAAAATATACTGTATAAATTTTGTGGAAGCCATGTATAAAGTTATTATTTATGATATATGAAGGCAGTCAATTTTCATTCACTCATGTACAAAGTGAGACATCTGAATTCGTTACTAGCGTCGCAATCTATGAGCGCTCAAAAATTTCTCAGCACTACTTATTTCCTCGCTCAGAGATTTTTTCGCCTGTGTTTTTGTGAATAATTATTCGTTATTTGAACCAAACACGGTTAAATTTGGAGAATGTTAGAAGCATTTCTGACATGGGCTAGTTCTGCTATTATTCCTGAGGCCTTATTCGATTTTTCAATTTCCCCCAGCATTTTGTGAGAGGCGCACTCAACAAAATATTGACCACGACTTCATTTCTCTTAGACAGTCACTTATCATTTGAAATTTCATTACACCCAACAGGTCATGATTAGTTTGAGTTTGGTAATAATTTAAACGACGAACACTAACAACATGGTGACTTGTGTTATAAAAAACGTGGAACTAAATCAGTTTACATTGATAGCAGGACCACTTATGCTTCCTGGTCAACGTTCAGAAAAATTTCTAAGAAATTCCTGTTCTGAATGCTGTGAACAACTCAAAAGTATTGCAAAGTCATGAAAGTTATGTTGGCATGCTGCCATTTTTAATCTTCGTTGATTTTGGTGCATTCATATTTCAGCCTAGACGGCATCCAAACTTACCGAGTCACAAAGCTTGTCAGAGTGTGTGAAGCGCTCGGGAACGATGCCCACCCATTCCCACCCAGACGACTTGCCAGCAGATGACGATGTGGACTGAGTTTTTCTTGAAGACGATATTTTGCATTCATCCAGTTCCACTACAGCATATCTAACCTACTGCAACGGCCATGTAACATTTTCTGGAAATATGATGAAAATTCCTCTTGAATTCTGTGCTTCTACCGAAATTGGTTGCGTGGATGAATTCTAGGGTAAAAAGATTTAACTGTCATTACGTTTTTGTGATCAAGTAGGTGATGCAAATCATTTGCGCTTCTGTACTATATTATTTTATACTCCACCACCTTAAGTTATTCTCACCGTATACGACTTAAGACATCGATTTCAAACACATAATCTCGTGTTAAATGTATGCAGTATATTCAAAATAATATAAAATCTCTGGAATCACACAGAGAACAGGAAGTTTCCAAGTGATATTTTTAATGGGCATTAGAGTTACATGAAGCCCTCTAAAAATGGTAAACAGGTCTTAACCAATATTAAATTAGATTTAGCAATAGCTCAATTGAACATGGTTAACCTTTTCGAGTTTGCCGGGACATATGTGTCCCATCAGATATTTTACAAATCCAGAGGGCTACATACGTCCCAGAAACGTGTACGTCTGAACAGACAGTTATAGATTCAGCAACCATTCGCGCCACCTATCTGCTATCTATTGCACAATGTTAGCCCAGTTAACCAGCTAGTGCTAATAAATTCATTTTTTACACATTTCTTCTAGGTTATTACAAAATTTTTTAATGAGTAAAATTATTGTTGTACTATAAAGGAAATTTACGCTCAAGATTGTTTGAACCCCATTGTTCATGACCGTCTACTGTGACAAAATTATCCCAATACACGTAAACTAACATGCCTGCTGGGACACCAGTGTGCAAATGCCATAATTCTTATAATGTGTATATTTGAAATAAGTTATTTTTTGGCTTACACTGTTTCCATATGGGCAATGGAGCTGAAGCATGTTTTTTTTTAACTGTCAAAATCAATTTAGTAAAAGCCAACTCGAGAGGGTTAGGATTGAACTGGAAAAGTAACATACACTTCCCAGTTCATTAGTTTATGGTAAATGTATGATAAATGAACGTACTCCTTTGCATAAAAAACCGTTGCCCGGGGGCTTTCATAGAAGCTGTTCAGAGTAAGGATCTAGCTGATTTCACTTCAGCTAGTGAATGCCTTGCCTACATTTATGCGTCAGTGGCATTTGCAAATAATGAAATAGCTCCTCTGGGACTATTCGTACCGAAAAAATGTCTGAAATTTTTATTATCGCCTAGTGCTTCTTATTTAGACCGCCGACGCTCGTCTGCGATAAGCTGTTATCTAGGATGCCTGTGAGCTGTTATTTGCGCGCTCGCACATTTTCACACATAAGCATGTTAACGTTTCCTATGAGCTAAGAGGTTTAGAAACCTACTCAAGAATAAACGTACGTGCAGCTGAAACCGTAGGTAAATTTACGGAAGGAAAGTGACTTGAATTACAGAGTGTCCTAATCTATAAATTGTTTTCTGAAATAAATTTCGCGACAGAAAATTGAAGAAATGCTGCGCGGGCATTTGAATTTTTAGAAGAATAATAATAATAATAATAACTCATTTAACGACAGCTTCGGTCAGAAACTATTTAGCTGTCGCTTTGGCCTTCAGGCCAAAGTTAATTAACAGTTTATCTTTTTGGCAGCGTTTCGTTGGC